>WEKW01003603.1:246785-353046 GCA_013389905.1 Sula dactylatra | reverse complement strand
GAAAACAATATTATGGATTCAAAATACAACACTTGAAATATATTTTGTTTACCTTGTTAGCAAGGATCCAGCCTCCTTTTTTGCAGACATGCAGCTAAGAATGATAATTCACATTATTTGTCACAGTTCAAGCTGCCCACTCCCTCATCCTTCTCCCTTTTTCACTGATGGAAGCAACAGCTTCCAGAAAGGTAAATTCAGTAATAATAGCCCAATTGTTGCATTTTGTCAGATACAAGTCCNGCCATGTTCCTGACAATAGGTCAGGTTTGCCTCTTTTCTTATCTACCATACCTTTACATATTTGTCAGGAAAATGCTTAGTAACATAATCTATATAACTAAATTGTGGAAATTTTTTTCACTGTATCACCAGAACCCAGGTATGAAGACAACAAATTTTGCACATAAGTTATACTTTAAAATCTTACAGTCAGCCTTATCTTTACCATCCACGCTTAACTACAGTGGGTGATAGAGACATAACAATGTGATACTGTCGAGCAATGTCTAAATGCTGCAAGTGAAAAGAAATCTTTCCGTTCCGTGCTTTTTTGCCTTCCAACTTCATGAAAATATGCGATCTTCCACAATAGGATGTTGTCAGGTATGAGATTAGAACCGTGAAACGTATTTGCATTTATGTAGGCAATAGTTCTGTCTCTCATAATGCTTCAGCAGGAAATGATACGTAATATCCCCTAATACTACCAGCAAAGTGGTAGAACTCTCTCATCGGATATTCAGCACCCGAACTTTCTGGCATATTCAGAGATCCTTCACTTTGCTCATTATGCAAGATCAGGTAGTTTTATCAGGAGAAGCAAATCTGATTTGCTGAAAGGAAATTTAGATGCAGGAGTTTATACTCTTTCCTTCAGCCAATGTACGAAACTATTCAGAAACTGTTACTTGTGTAGAATGACCAGGAGATGTTGATGTTGAGATCGTGAGCACCGAAAGAGTGCTACCCCTTAGAAGAGAGCTGTTTTCTTGTTTTCGAAATGGCTGCCAAAGACTCCAACCAAAGATCTTGCTTTTCTTTCCTTATTGATGAAATTCTCAATATATTGAAACAATAGTTACATTTCAGTTTTAAATGGATGGTTAAAACATTTTTCCCTTGGGAAATTTCAGACATAGGAGAAGTTTTGGTTAGTTAGGCAAAGGCTGCCTGCGGAATTCCACACCAAGAGAACAGTTCTCTATAAATTTATCCTTTTCCTTGGGGGTATTACTCTGTGATCCACAGAAACATTGCCCTATGACAGGAGATCAGTAAGAACCCAACAACAATTTGGGGTTAGCCACTGAAGTAGTGCAGGGAGAGAATAGTGTCATTTTTTTCCCCTCAGATTGCACAGAATACAAAATTAAGATCGTCTGTGCCAAATAAATTACTGTCCAATACTTTGCTGAAGTGTTACTTTATAAAAGCACAGTCTGAATTCAATACATTTCCAGCGTCTTGGGCAAAACCAAGGCCGTACACTTGCTTAAAGCCACTAACAGTGTTTGTATAGGATTTCTTTTCAAACACTAGGAGTTTCCTTTTGTGACAGATATATACTACTTCAATGCGTGCACCAGAAATGTCAACAGTGTTGCTAGTTCTTCAGAACCTGGTAATAGTGTGTGCCTGTGTAGGAAGGAGGGTGTAGGTGACAAGAGGGGTGTAAATGACAAACATATTTGTTGTTCCAGCTAAGTGAATGCAACAATCATGCGTCTCACTTTTAAATAAGGTCTTACAAGCGAAACTCTAGTAGTCAATGTATTTTGCTAAAAAACAGATGCAACCCAACAGTTTATGACTTGGACAAATCTAAGCAAGGTAAAAATGAAGCATCGTACAGTCTTTTCCAAAGGCTGAGTAATCATTCTTACAGGTTTCTTTATTACAATATTTAGTGGCAAGTTAGTTGGTATGTATAAAAAGAAGCACATAATTTGTATCATGTTAAATGTCACTATTTCATACAAGGCTGCACAGAGCGTTGCCCCTATTAAAATCAGATGTTCTTACCCTACCACTGCCACTGACCACCTGGTCATCCAAAAGGATCTATATATCACTAATATTTTTAAAAAGGAAAACGCAAAATGATTGCACATCCAAGAAATAAATGCCACTCTTCTAGAAAGTATTTAGTTCACCCTCTGCGATCCCTGGAAAGACCTACCTTTCTGAAAGTGAAAATACATCCTTTGGAAAAAGTCTGTAAGCTATTTAGAGTTAGAATAAACCGCCAAAACAATTTTAAAGCTTACATACTGACATATATATAAACACATACATACTGTACATATTAAGTACTTCCATTGAATTTGTTAGTTTTAGAGCTCAAGTAAAGCAAAACCAAACACCACTGGTCACAGCCAAATATCCCGCTACCAGCTAACAAACTTCTCGTATATGTCACAAATCAGTCAATTTGCAACCGCAGTCATGACAATAGTGTTCCTCTCCTAGCCCAGGACTGCCTGTCATTCCAAACTGGATTCCAGTGTTATTTTTTGAAAGATATGGACTGTAAGATTGTTGCAAACTCATTTGAGATTAACAAAAAAAAAAAAACTTTCCCCTTGTGATGTCCAACCACGCTGCGTACAACGTAGCTCCACAGAAATGAAATACTGTCGTATGACATTGGTTTCTTATGAATTCATCTGCACGTGCCTCATCAAATCTGATGGCAGGACACAAGTGTAGAATTCAGTGTGAAGAATGAAATTACTTAAAACACAGTAAATAAGAGTACTAAAACCAAATGCACTCACAGATTTTGAGGCCAAGCAGGATGAGCTTTTTAAGTATGAATTTGGCTGGGCCTGCATTTTGACCTGTCTTACTCCATTTCAATGAGCTTGCCCAAATGCAAATGCTTACGAAGAGTCAGTTGGGAGAATATGTGAACACAATGGCCAAGTATGTGTAAAGCACATGATGTTTAGGTTGCTTGTCTATTACACGGTCCACGTAATTTAAAATCCTTGGTTTCTGTTTTTAGTTATCATGTCAAACGCTAGAGTTGCTGCTTACTTAAACTACGTCATTAGCATAGGAAGTACTCTCCATCTGGAGTGATTAGGTCCTTGGTCTCAATTATTACTAGCTTCAGAAAGGCACTGTATTTATCTCTCTGTAAAATTCACACAGACGCGTGTGTGTATGTGTCAAGTATCTCGTTCGTTCCTCTCGAATCTGACTGAAGGCTCACTGGCATCCATTTACTCACTTGCAGTGATTTCGGTGGGCAGTCTTGGTACTCAGGCCTGCTTGATTGTCAGAGCTTAAGAGATCATAACAATTTATTAACAGCTCTAGGAGGCAATGAACTGAAATATAACTCCTAGTGAAGCATTAGTTGAAGCTGCCGCCGCTGCAGGTATTCTGTTTCTCTTTTTTTTAGTATAATGCTGATTGATACACTCACCCTGAATGAATAGGGCTGGAAGAAAGAGCCACGTTGTCCAAGTTTTCAGGGCCCCAGCTTAAGCGATACGAATTCCTTTCAGCTTCTTTGGCCAGAGTTGTTACCTTGGTAAGCAAAAAACCCTCCTTTTTACTACAATAAAATCGATTAATCAACCAAACAATAAGATTATGTATTTTGCACAGTAGAACCTAAAGCATTTAAATGGTTTTTTAAAAAGAAAACAAAAGAGTAATAATAGCATTAACGTATCAGAAACCCCTTATTGTAACATTTTGTACTTGCTCGAAGCAATCATATGTTAGTGACCCCAGAAAAATGAATGCTGTGATTTACCGAAGTGGCGTTTCCTAGAATTATTTTTTTTTTTTAACTACAAGCATGCTTCCGGATAGTATCTTTGAGGGCAATGGCCTTGACTTCATTAGATCACCTGAATATTCAGCCCAATGGCTGTTAGCATCATTCAAAAATCAGTTAAGATGGAGACCCTTATAAAGACAGCCTCTGTACTATATTCACACAGCTTATCCATTTATTTTGGAATAGGGTTTAATATTGCACAGCATAATATGCCATTAAATATCAATGAAAATAGAGAGATTTAGACTAAAATAAACAAAGCAGCATACACGACGTGGTATCATTAGTACAATCTAAACTGTAATCTTTTTATATTTCCATATTTATCCAACCGATAAGTGAACTTAAAGAGAATGTACTTACCTGCTGGCTGGGGATTACAACCGTATCGTCAATCATGGCACTGTCCCTCAGGTAGGAGGCATGGCTCAACGTGTGGGACCTGTCTGAACTGAAGGATCGCAGGCTGGTAGGTTGGTAGGATGCCATAGCAATATATCAGCAGTACAGATGATGTTGTAAAGGTGTCATGATAGATCGAGTGGGAGAATGAAAAAAGCGTGCTATTAGCAATATGATGCAGCTTCCAGGGGGAGTAGATAATAGTCACGGGAGGGGAAACAGCTTTACAAATCTGTGTTACACCAGCTTTCTGACCAAGGGCCACAAAGTCTTTTGACTGACTTATTTGCTTCAAAATGCAGAACCTAGAGATTAATCTAGACGACAGTTTATTTTATACTCACAAATACTTTATGCTTGGCTTTGAGGCACGATAGTTTCCTTATAATAAAGAGCACCAATTTCTTTTAAGTAAGGCTCTTTGGAGAAGTTCTCTCTCCTGCTATGTCACCCAAGCAAACCCCTATGGAAAACCAGAATGATAACATCTGAAGAAAAGCTGAAATGACTGTTTCTGAAGCTTTGTTATGACCTGCTCTCTCCCCTTCAAACTGTAAATAAGTAAGCCTGAAATTGTCCCCTGGAAGGTACACACAGCAAGGTGAATTGTGGCCAGCCGCAAGCTCCTGTGTAAAACAAAATCCTTCCTCTGTATGCCAACAGCATCTTTAGAGAGGCAGCCCAAATGTGAGCACTGCTTTCTCTGTAAGTACACACAGCTCTACAGACAACTGGTTGCTGTAGCAATGAGAGATGCAAGGCAGTAAATAAGCTGCTTCCAAGCACTGGCTCAGAATATAACTGCAGTATCCACTAGCAAAAAGCAAAGAAAACGACAAAAAAGACACCACAGAAGGACATATTGAGGTAAATGGGGTTTCTGCTACCAAATAGCACTGATTTTGCCCTTTAAATATTTACTAGCAGCAATATTACGACAGTGATTTTTAAAACCAGATCAACCACCTTCAGATGTTGTATGTGTACTCCGTGATGTTGTTCTGTATCCTGAGGAATATAGTGCATGTAACTGAAGGAAGCAGTTTTTATTTTCATGGCTTACACATCCATGACTAGTACTCATAATGACTAAGCACCCTGGATCAGAACAATAGGCCATTTACCCAGATACACAGTTTTTTTTAAGGAATAATGCATTTTCAGCAGTTAGCAATAAAAAAAGTCATGTGTACATTATGGACATGAGATTCAAATGCTTTAAAGGCAGATCTTGGTTTTTACCATCTGATTCAGACCAGCCAGCCTTTTTTAACAATAGCTACATTCACTCAATAATTTTTTGATCCGTTTTAGAAGCAAATGGTTACCTTCTTTTTATCAGAAATACAAGACACTGAAGAATAATCAGTGCTATTGATCACTGACTGACACCAATGGCCTATTTAGCATACTGGATGGATTGTACAAAACTGAAAGAAAAGGTAAGTATTACACAAGTATCAGCCTTAGGAAAGTCTTGAGGAAAAAACAAACCAACAATAAAGAACCTCTTCTACATGTCTTGAAATGTCTTTTGCCCAGACAAGTGGAAGAGGTGAGACATGCAAAGTTGATATTTAACGTATTATTGGGATTGTGCATTTCTGGAATAAAATTCTGACTCCACTAGAACAACCAACAAGATTTCAGTAGAGACAGAAGCTCACTCTAACTGTCTGCATACAACATTTCAGAAAAAAGTTATGAAAGGGAATCTTGCCTGAAGAGTATTTTGGTTAAACATTTTAGTGTGAATTGGGTAGGCAGAGTACACCCTGCTTGGTCATAACAAGAGTACATCAGTAAACGTGTTCTTTGGTTGAAAAATAAGCCTCAGTAGCAGACCCCATTTGCCATCATTATCCTTTATTCACTTCAACGTTTGACACTTTCAGAACTGCTTCGCTGCGCCATGCAATGCTTGTAAGAGGTTCAACATCCAAGTTGTAGGTTCTGCTATTCAGCTAATGTCATGTCCTGGATAGACACTGAATGAAAGGAAGTATGCACCAGATTTGACTGGTTATCTGTCTGGTGATTTTGTCCATATTCTCCTGCAAGTACCCAGCACTGCTACTACCACCGCTACAAGTAGCCCAGTACACATCCACTACGTAGTACATGTACGTAAGCTCCGGTAAATACCCAATACATCGAGGGTACGGATTTATCTATAGGCAAGGTATGCGCAAGCATGATTGAGGTCTGCAGTAAATTAGAAGTTTAAATTTCCTACTATGCCTAATTTCAAAACTAGTGTCCACATGTCACTGCCTCCTTAGACTTAGAAATAAAGGTACTGACTGAAACGACAGTCCAGTTACAGAAGTGCAGTGGCACTGAACAGAACTTATTATTATTGTACCAAGTCTTCAGGAATCCTGTAAAAAAATAAAACCCTCAATCACAGAGACAAAACTAATGTCTAAATACAGATTCTTCCTAAATCTGCTTGATAAATCTTAAGCCACAGGGGTTGTGGGGTCAATAGGGCTCTACTCGGCCCCAGAGACTGAACTGCGGAACCCAGGAGCACCACAAAGCTCATGAACATAAGAGTATGTCTTGCCTGTGTTAGGTAATGCACAGGCACGTATCATCCACCTCTTCTAAGCCCTGAATAAAGCCCAGGTGGTATCCAGAAAACAGGAGCAACATACTCTAGCCAAGGTTCTAATCTGGATGACTGGGAGACCACGTTGCAGAACGCATCCACTTGCCAGCCTACTGAAAGCCTTCCTCAGACCTGTCATAAACCAGAACGGTGGAAGGGACTTACAATGAAACGGAGTCTTTTCAAACACCGGCCCGAATCAGTTCTGGCTCTCAATATTCAGGGGGAGAATCCAGCTACTGTAGTCCATTCTCTTTATTTTTTATTCTACCACTGTTTCTCCACATAGAGAATGAAAATGGCTAACCTTCCCAGCAGCGTGGTGACAGAAGGACAGCTACGAGCTGTTGCGATCTAGTACAACCTCCCTGATCCTTGCTAACAGTATCCGTACAGGAATCAGGGAAGCTCCTGTGGGACAGTGGCTGTGTCATACTGTGACCTTTCTAGACAGAGAAATACTGTTAGATCAGTATTTACCACTACATATCACACTCATTTGAGACTATAACTATCTCCAACAGCAGCATCGTTCATTTGGTTCTCCAGATCAACCTCCCGGCATACAGCAGGCCTCCAAAATGGATGAACAGAGACAGGTGCCATAAAAAGATATAGAGACGACGTGTTTTCATGCTATGTAATACCTACCTGGGCATGGTGCTAATGAAAGCATATGAAAAGGAATGAAGGGGAGAGAGAAATGAAATAAATAGGGAAGATGGTTACAAAAGAAAAATATATGTTTTCAAATCAAATTGTTTAATGCTTAAGATTACATGAGTGTAGACTGCTAATAATACTTTGCTTTACTGAATTTCTTGAAAAACCAAAGTCAGTATAATGCAATGAAAATCACATTAAAACAAAAGCAAAATAATTTAAGCAGTCTCTGTGAAGATTTTTACAACCAGTAACCTGACAGTGACAGAAAATGAGACCATGGAGTTAGAAAGATGTACTTTTTTTCTTTCATTCTTCCTCCCTTTATAATTTTGCTTCATTTCAATATAACCACGCTTGATACAGGATGTGGAATAATTTTCATACAACACAAAATAAACCACATCAATTACACGCCAGTGAAAATCTACTGACAGTATTTAAAAGCTAAAATATTCTAAATGGGAGCAGAAACTGGCTTCACACTTGCCCGCACAATCATTTCTATACAACATCTTAAAATTAAAAAAACCAAACCAAAACAAAAAAAACCAAAAAAACCAAAACAAAACAAAAAAACCCAAAACAAAACAAAGAAAAAACCCCAACAACAAAACAACAAAACTTTGTTACCATTGAAAGTGTGTGATAAAAGGTTTTGATATTTAAGCGTTCTGAAATAGTTCATAAACATCCTCCGAGACTTAAAAAGCCACACAGTCACTTCGTTTTTAGTGGTTTCACTGGAGCTGTCTAAAAACCAACAAAGAACCCAAGCTTATAAAACCTGAATGATGAGGGATTTACACGTGCTGTGAGGCAAACTGAACTGTATCTTGACATCTTTTGTTCCCGGAGCAATTCAGAGCCTACTGAAGTAAACAGGACCCTACTGATTTCACTGAGCTTTGGAAATGCTGCCAGAATAACAAACAAGGCTGGAAAATGAGGTAGGTTAAAAATCCTTTCTGGAGCCAAGATCTCAACCTTTTTTTTTTTACCCCTTTAGCGAATCTCAATTCTAAAGGCAGTAGGTCTGGAGACATTACTGATTTATACTAGACGTTGGCATTTTCAAACAGGAATGGCTGGGTAGCCTTATTCTAAACTAGAACTGTGGGTGTTAATCTGCCAGTTTGAGTCTACACTGAAGCTCGCTAGTAAAGGCTTTCTTTCTGAAAAGGGAACTCTATATTTTTTGTAGACTATAAGGACATTCCCTAAAATTTAAAAAAAAAAAAAAAAAAAAAAAAAGGAAAAGCTTAAAGCTACAGTCATTATTATTCAACAAATACATCCAGGCTTAAGTTCAACTTGTTAGATATAAGCAAATCAGTAAGTTTTCTGGACCGAACGCATGTTCTTTTTTCTTTTTTTTTTTTTTTTTTTTTTTTTTTTTTTTTAAATTTACAACATAAATACTGAGCTGTGCCAACAGAAGGAAAATTATTCTCTTTCCTGCTAATTCAACCGTGGTGAAACAGAAAGGGTCAATGTCCTTGCTGACAATATACTCACTGCCAATCCAGTGCGGAATGACCAAGTCCGTTGCTCCTTTCCTTGTATCTATAGCCAGCAAACTACTCTAAAAGGTTGGCTCACCTAATGCTAAAGCACCGTGTCCACTCACCCACCCATCTCCTGACTCATGACAGGAGGAGATGGGGATGATTCATAAGCCCTTTCCATAGACAGCTAGGCTCTCCTTCCTTTGCCTGACCACAAAGACAATAAAGCAAGCTATCCCTTTTCAAGAACCAAAGAAGAATCACAGACAAATTCTTCACTAGACTCTGAGTACAGAATTAGTGCCAAATGTATTCATTTCTGGACTGGTCAGGAAACATTCCTCCTACAAAATGGCAACTGCCACACTGACATACCTACTAAAGAAATGTTGACAAGTGCAGCCCAAGTCTCCCTTCAATTAAAGGCCCCGAGAAAAGGATGTCAAACATTTATAACAAAATGTGTGCAGAGTTATCATAAGAAGAGATACGTGTCCAGGCAAATACCTGTCAGATCGTCCTCCTTCCAAGCTGTACCTTAGGTAGTTCATACCATCTAAGAACTGGCTGCTTGGTAAAGAGTCATCTCCTAGTTCTCTGAGGTCTTCTGGCCTAAGGTACTCTCCTCCATCTCCTGTCATTGTGTCATCACCTTTAAACCAATCACAGAAGGGATAGAGATGAGCACACACACACACACGTTTGACGTCATTTACATGTTGGGATCTAACAGCTGGATGGCACAATAAACAGGAAGGCATTTTCCACTCAGGAGACACTGCAAACCACAAGCAATTAATGTATTTAATGAAACTGGCACATCAAGCAAGATTAAAAAAAAAATAATAAAAATTGAAATCAAGGTGATTAATCAATTAGATTTAATCTAATTTTTGCTGTTGCACATACTGTTCAGGGAAAAATTTCTTTGCTACTCTCTAAAGCATGGTCTCTCTGTACCTTTATCCATTTTAGCTCTCTGGTCACAGCTATACTGTATCACAGCCTGACAGTTTATGACTAAATAACTAAATAAAACCATTTACTTGACTGTAAGCTATGTGTGTTCAGCTGAAAAGGTGTTTTCTGTGGCCTTATGACTGATAGCTGCAAATCCTAATTTAAACTCTCCATTGTCCAAACTCCACGTCATATGAGGCTGTCTCACCCCCATGTTGCAACATCCTTCTGTGATCAGCAAAAAAATTCTTATTTCTAAAACATGGCAATATCCAGAAACTGGAAATAAGCTCACATGCGTAGCTGGTAATGATCATTAATCAGAAAAGTTCATCACAATCAAAGCCTAAATGAGCATTGGTGATCTGACATAGTAACCTTTTTGCCTATACACTGAATAACAGGGTTTAATTTTTCTCTTTAGGTCCAAAATTATTTTTCCCAGGAAATTCTGTCTATATGAAGTCACACTTTGGTTTTCCCCAGCAGACTAACAAAACACATTACACTGCCAAGCAGCATGTAGATGTTTCTTTTCATTCCCCTTTGCAACGCGGTTTCTCTCCGCAGTTTCTGCCCGGAGATTTCAGTCACTTTCCCAACGGTTAATTACTACTGTATGAGCCTGCCAGAGGCTTGGAGTGGCCCATACAACTGCACAACATCACCCTAGGCCACCGATATTTTCAAACTTTCTCGTTTCCTAAGCTGGGCAAACGTCAAGAACCTGAAGCTCCGTTATATGAAAGAGGCTGCAACTCAGGGGCTACGCGTACCAGCTGCAGTAATTCTCCCTGGTAGGCTGAGAGACACGAAGCATTGTAAAGGTTAGGTAAGTGGTATCTGTGCTGCTTCACACAGAATTCATTTGGGCATCAGGACAGTTGCCACTTGCATGATTTAAAGTCTTAATAAAGCAAAATTGCAAAAACCAGTTATGTTACTGCTGCTATTTCCGGTAGAGCGCCGCCCCCCCGCCCGCAAGATACTATTGGTATTACAAGCTACAGTAGTGGTGCTCACTACTGAAGGAAGAAATCTGGATATTTGTTTGCACGAAACACATCAAGCTAGTTTTTTCTAGCTTGATGTTTCAGCTAATAAATAAATAGTTAATCATTTGTCGTCTAAAACTAAGTAATCTTTGGAGGTTTTGAGATTTTTTTGGACACACAAATATGATACGTAAAAATGAGGCCTAAATCTTTTCAGTATAACAACAAAAGCTCTTGGAAATTCCATCTGCCCACATTAAGAGGGAGAAACTGGGCACGGTTTCACAAAAAACAATAAAATGCATTTAATCATTGCATGTTTCCTGTCTTCTGACAGATGATGCCTCCTGCTTCCTGGGAATGTCACATTATAAAGCACAGGGCTTAGTGAAAACTTGGAAGATATTAAGGCAACACTGTTAATCAAACAGTAAAAGGAATTTCAAGTTATATTTCAAATAAACTAGATACTTATAATCACGCCAGACATTCCATCTATAATAGAAACAAAGGCAAAATCTTCACCACTTTCATCACACCCACATCCTTTAAAAAAAAAATAAATCCAAACTCTACTCTTATTTCAGCTTTGGCCTCTCATCTAAGAGTTGTCAATAATGGGTCTAAGTAACGCTAGCTGGTTTTTGTGATGTGAACATCTGCAAACAGTAATAAGACTATCCATGAATATTTCGCAACGTCTTCAGAACATTTATCTGTTGGTAACACAGCTTACTTGCTAGCATACTAGTCTTGAGGGAGTGAACTAGGAGTTAGTCACTCCCTGCCAACCCCTTGGGTCCTTCCACCTTCCCTTAATGAGATGAACTCCCAACACAAGTAGTGCCTCCTAGTATACGAAGAAAAAAAAAAAAAAGTATTTAAGCCTGAATTACCGTGTAGCGACAAAACATTTCATACAATTGTGGCTACCCCAGTGTCTTAATTCCTGCTTTGCAAGGCAATTGCACATAGTCAAAGAGAATTATTCTGAGTGTGTGTAACAAGCACTCATTCATCCTGCCAGTAATATTGCGTCCTCACCAAAAGATCTAACACGGCTATATTGCTGAGTCTCGGTCAATTCAAACATACGCAGACGTGTTATCTGCTGAGAAGAATTAACATACTCAGCTGACCATGAGCTGCTTTACAGAGCAAATCTTACCAGATGGTAGTTGCGTGGCAGTACAAGAACTTATCCTTTTTAATCATGCTAGAAGCAACTCATCTGCCATCTCATTCCCCATCAAATTAATGACAGTAATGTTTTCACCATTACTAAGCAGTTTGTGACAACTATAGCCCTTGACATTGACACTCCATGATCTAGAGCAGCTGTCTGTGAACTTAGAGGTGGATTTCGACGAGTTACCTGCTTAGTGATTTATTTTCTATTTACTTGAAAGAATACCTCCCTGTCTTCAATGTACCAACAGACTTTCAGAGGTTTACTTCACAGGGGAAAACACCCTACAAAACACTGGGTGACCTTGCACTGTGTCCCAATTAAAGCATTCCTGTTCAGCCTTGCCTCATCACTGCTACTGCCCATCTCACAAATATCTTTAAAAATTTTGTCAAAACCTGCATTTCTGACTATCATCATCTTCTTCAGGACAGGTTTGAAAGGAAATAAAATGCACTAGAAGGAAGTATCGAGTACCCGGACTCTCTTAAAAGAAACACTGGGGTTTTAGTGGTAAGGACACTGGAACAAGTAGTAAAAAAAAAAAATTTTTAAATCCCCCAACCTAGGAATCTATTTATATTTAAACGAAAAGTGGCCAACAGCCGACTCCCTGCACTTGCTGCTGCTATTATTTTTTCTTTTGCGGAGTGCAAGTAACTGCCAATACGATGGGCAGCTTTTCCAGAGCACAACACACAAAACATCGCAGTCCCGCTGCACACCTGGTTAGTCCATTAGTCTGCTTCCAGCGGCCAAATTAATGCCCTGGAACAAGATGCAAGACACCCCCAAAAGCATACGTTTTGTAGAGGTTCACAACACTTGGGGTTTGTTCTTTTCTCCTCAGAAGGGGGACAGAAAAAAAAAATAAATCCAAGGAGAGAGATCACTTGAAGCAAGAAGATGGATACAAAGGGTGGGACTGGCAAGGGCCAGGTTGCAGGGAGAAGGGATCGCAGAGACAGCAGAAGTTTAGTAGGTTCCAGGCCTGTTACTAGAAAAAAATGACAAGGAGATACAGGCCTGCTAAACAAGGTGCTAAACGTTTCTACAAGGTGTTGGCCACTACAAAAACTATTAAATCAAGTGGCCTCATCTGCAAAACTGGAGACTCGGCACTTTGCAGGATCGGATCCAAGAGAGGGAAAGCAAGGATGAAAATGGGGTGGAGAGGTGAAAAAGAGAGACAGTAAACCTAAGAATCAGAATGGGGAAATTAAATAAGCTTTAGGATTTAAATACTATGCTTAATGCAAGGAAGGTCTGATAAAGCACCTCAAAATGGGCAAGCGAAAACTGCATTGATGATTGCTAGTAACACTTCACACAAAGTTTTAAATCTTTGTCACAACCAAGCCACCCGAAGGCATATATCTATTTTAAGCAGCGCAGCATAGAGATACCTGGGCCGGTGAATCTGTACATACCAGACTGCAGAGCTGCGCAAACACACCCGTCCAGAAGCAGTGGAGCTACGGTGATTCGGTGTCACACCTGAGCAAGCAAGCTCTCTCGCAGCTGGGACTATTAAGCCAGCAGCAGCGCCATGCAGCTGACCTGAGCAGGCATCCCCCACAATTCTGCGCCACGATGTACAACACAGGTGGCACTAGCTGGGAAACTTTTCCACCCTGCTGTTTTGTGCTGCAGAGGCACTCCAGAAAACTGGCGTTTTCTGAACAGCTAGTTCTCACTGACTCAGAAGACCCTGAACCTTTAAAACACTGCTGCCACAGAAACTGAATTAAAACAGCAGCATTGGCATCATTCTGCAGAGCTTCACGGGGCTCTGACGGAGCCTCGCGCAACCACAAAGCAGGAAGCACGCAGTTAGCCTACGAGGAGCAGGCGACGCGGCACGTGCTCACTGATGCTGCAGTTAGGCAGGCAAAAAATGGGCAAAGCTTGACTGGGAACCTTCCCTATGATCTTTTAAAATGCAGCTGCCTGGAGTTTCTTCTGTTTGAATAGACTGCGGAGCAGGAGTAAACTCCATGGCCAGTGACCATCAAAGCCACACAGAACCGTTTTCAAAGCCTGCATTAAAACAGAGCCAAGCAACTCGCAAAAATCCACAAAGAATTAACTTTTTGCTCAAGTCACCAATATTCGGATGATGACTTTTACTGGTCTGCTCCTCTTTTTTTTACATTTTATGCTGACCATGGAATATTATTTCTGTGTATCATGACCCCGTAACATCCAGATATAGCAATGGATCTCAGCTGCTAATTTCCAAGATACCTGTCAGCAGGAAGGAAAGCAGCACCTGGGCAGATCTTACTGGCCACCCAGTAAATATTTGCCTTACTCTGACAAAGTAGTACAGAGAAAACAAAAAGCTAATTTTGATGCTGATGATTTCACCTGTTTGAACCCAGGTTTTGAGCATTAGAAGTCATTGAGCGGACTCCTGAAAGAAACAGGCTGCATGCTGAGACCATATATCTGCTCCTTCAGTGACAGTTTGGCTGAACACACCAAGCCATTGAAACTGGAGACTCACACTGATACTGCTGTAATTTACTTCTTAGTTTTCTTAAATTCTACAAAAGGGAGTGGTATGTCCTACCTATATGACCGATTAAATCAAGCAACAATCATGAATCACTTTGAGATCAAAAATGTGTTTTAAATGCAAAGTAACCTTTACAAGACAGGAGCTTCGAGGCACCCAGCCACATGCAATCCTCAGCTCGGCAAATCAGTATTGGCTCACAGGAGAAGCGTTTCATTAACGTTTCTAAAACAGGCTAGCTTTTTTTCAGAAATTATCCTGGTATCAGGCAGCTCTGCAAATGTTTTATCAAGTAAGCAGTTTTAAAATTTTCACCACACCCTCCTGGATATGCTTCTACAGAGTCAACTCGGTTAGGGAAGCCTCAGCAAAGGCAGTTCCTACCATTCCTATAGTTCTCTTGCTACGTAAGTGAATTGCAAAATGGAATCGCTGTATGGGAATTGCTCTGGAATTGTTTCTTATAAAACAAAGAGAATACATAGGCAAAAGTTTAAAAAAAAAAAAAAAAAAAGGGCTGTTGTAGAAACTGCCAGAAATTGCTTTTAATAGATGTTTTTGAAGCCAGACACAGTTATGTGAGTTTGCCAAAATTATTGTTTTCTCTGCAGCATGCAGATAAGTCTACAGCTCCCCACATAAGTGCAGCTCCTTAAAAGTAACAGATGGAGAAGGGACAGCTATGGCAAGCGCAATTTTTTACAGAACATCTAAGTCCTGCAGCATCTTTAAAGGAATGTATAATGCAGAGTTTCTCTGACACTTTCTTTGGACACCTCCGCTTCCCTGAAGTCAATCCTCGGTTTAATGGCCCCACACACTAGAAGTTTCCCTGAATTACAGTTTGGCTAATGCTTTGAATTTCTTTATTTTTAGCCAGTCAGGAAAGCAGGGCTTCATATATTGGTACAGGACTTAACGTGAATCAATCATGTCAGCTATTGGAAGCTCAATGCAGCACTTGCAGAAAGACTGAAGGTGAAGGAAATGAAAAGAAAAAGATCTGTATGTCTACCCTTCAGGATCTGCAGGGAGGGAAAGATGCCTCGATTTTGTTTTCTTGCAAATTAACCTGCGGCAAAATGAATTCACAGGTGGCTACTATGGTATTTATAAAGTCATTCCATTGGATCTAGGTAATAAAGAATAAAAGCGCTGCCTTTTTAGAATTAGACCAGAAGAAAGTATCTCTACCTCCCTAAGCCACAGAAGCCTTGGAAGGTCGTCGATACTAACTGGCATGCTGAGAAGTCTGAGGTGAGGTGGGGCTACCACGCCATGTACAGTCAAACTGGGACTTGAATGAGTTCTCTGTATAGTTTCAAGAGGAGCAATAAAGCAGATCCCACAAAGAACTCTGGGCAGGAAATGACATTAAAAGAACGTACTACTGGGGGAAGTGATGGAGAACTCATTTAGCTGTTTGTTCCATCAGAACACCGCTTTCTTCTCATGGAAGAGGAAAATTCACCCTAAACCAGGTAAATATTTCCTGTGAAAGAGGTAATTTCCTAACAATATGAAACACATTGGGCTCTAAGGAGGGAAAGCTTGGTCTAGTACAGATATCTACAGCTCCCAACAAACCTGCTGACCAAGACCCTCTAGGCATTAAAGTGAAAAGAGGGGGGGAAAAAGTCTCTTCCTTCTTCCCAAGGATACAAAGTGTTTACTAATTTTGCCTTTGTAAAATTCACGTGGCAAGTACGGCTCTTTTACGTAGCGCTTTTAAAACTATTTGTAAAACGTTACGTACTGACACACAAGTCATCTTTCACAGCCACGTTGTTCCAGGGAACAATTAGCCCAAGACGTTTGCTGTCCAGGGAATGGGTAATGCTCCTCTGACCGGGGGAGCTCACTTTGACTACAAAATACCTGCAAGTGCTGTCAGCAGCCATAAAACCTTCAGCGAATTAAGGTTAATGTCAATGTAAAAGCAACCAGTTTTTATCAATCATGAGTGGGAATAATACCCAGTAGCTTTAAAGACAGATTTAGATCAGATGGATAAGATCTAGTCAAAAATACATTTCCCCTTTTTAACATGCTGATAATGATTTACGTCAACGAACAAGTTATTATAGGTCCCCCCTATAACTTCAATCTCTGAAAAAAATAATTCAGTGCTCAACATTGCTCATAAAATAACAACTTAGGAAATAACGTGTAAGTAAAATACAGTCGTGTCTCCTGGTCATGCCCGTGCATTATTTCTTCTCTGCACTAACAAATGTATGCCTGTAGTTTGGGTCATGCCTACACGTCACTGACATCATTTATTATTGCTAACCTACTTTTTGTCAACAACACTGATGCAAATGAAAAACAGCAGTTTCTTTAAAACTTTTGCCAAAATTTTTGCAACTTAACCACAATCTCCTGTTTTTCCTTACTAAAATGTCGACAAGAGAGCAATCTTCAGCAATTCTACCCCAACAAAAAAAAAATAATTTCATTTCTTTCCAATGAGAATAGCAGATATTAAAAAAAACAACCCTATATTCTCTGTGAAAGATTTCAATGAAAAAAATCCAAGTAAGACTTTGTTATAACTTTTTTTTTTCACATTCCTTGCAACAACGTCAGTGAAGTTATACAAGAAAAATTAAGCAGCTAACCATTATATTGAGAACCTTTTGTGTTCACAACACCTGAATGAACAAAAAAGCAACCAATATTCAGATTTCCTGTTGCATTTGCACACCTGGCACTTAGAAGAAAAAAAAAAAATTTCTCATTTTGCTTAGGCGAAAAAAAAAAAAGTAATCTGAACAATACCATGTAAACAAACGCACTCTCCAGAGAAGAATCTCCCTTCATCTTGGATGACCTTATTTCAATTAAACTTTTAATACAGAGCTTTTGATTTACTTCTGTAAATCAACAATCTTTGGCTACATTTTATACTACTGCTTATAAGATGCTTAATTTAGAGTGTGAATTAATTCTGAATTTACAGTGGTTTAATGTGCAGCACCGGCAACTTACTCAAGTCTAACCAAGAATGGTTACTGGCTGCAACTTTAACTTCCAGGTTTAATTAAGGGAAGTTATTCCTTAAGGCTTCCAACTAACTAAGCCACTACTTCAGTGGAATTATGTGCATGTACAACAGCAATGAATTCTGCCCAAGCCTAACTGCTCGTTTCTCACACATATGTTGTAGTATTAGCGTACTGTAGGGCCACGTGCGGAGGCACTCAGGAAATTCACTGTCGTATTTTAGCACTGTTTGCTGCTGTTATAGACGCTATTAAGGAATTCAGCAGCTTATTGTTATCCCATCCTACAACTGGAAGACCGAGACGATTGGAGTGATTTCCACAGAGTCATTTGGGAATCATCAACAGCGCCAGAAATAAATTCCTGAACCCTACTGGAGTGTCTGTCTGTAAAGTAGTAACTTCTTGGTCCTTTGTGAGCGTATGACTGAACCAGACTTACTAGGCAGTTTGAAAGTTCTCTTTGTGGTAGTTTCTCTACACTGGAAAAACATGTCTACACTGAAAACAACTTTTTTGGATAACAAAAAAGGATTTTTTTTTTTTTTTTTTCTTTTTAATCAGAAATCTGATGTGATCAGGAACGGTTTAGCGGTGAACTGCCTTCTGGAATCTAAGATCACATTTTTGGTGTCCTTAAGCGATGCAGTAGTTCACAGATATGCATCTTGTCACCAACGCACATTTACGGAGGGATAGCAAACCCCACTTTTACACAGATACTATTACTGTGAATATGTTTGAATGATGTAGTAGCACAACTTTGAGTAAGCTTTAAAACTAAAAAGGAGAAAAAGAAGCAACTCTGTGAGAGGAAAAATGCGATAATCTGACACTAGGTCGTTGTCACATGTAGGCATTAATGCATATTTTAGTTTCGCAATTATTTAAGGACGTGTGATGTTTTCATTTTTAGAAACAATTCAGCAAATTCAATGTCCTGTTCACTTTCTTTTTTAAGATTACGTCAATTCTTGTAATCTTTTTTTGAAGAAACACAAAGTTAAAAAAAAAAAAAGCCAACAACATCACCTTGGGTCTCAGCCAGGCACAGGGTTGCCTCTTTGGCAACTTCTAGACAAGCATCCCTCATGAGAAAGAGGCACTTTTTGTTCTTTGAGCATTCCAACTGATTTTTGGGACTCCATTAGCTATTTGCATGTGATCGTTTGCTCAACATTTGCCTATGGCTTCTCTGCAATTGAAATGCCAGCATTAATTCCTGTGCGGTGTGAACTGACCTTTATGGTAGCCATCTCAGGGGCATGCTGCTTCTGACAATGGTGTCTCACCTTCTACTTCAGCCTTGCTATTCCCTTCTGCCTGCAAAAGTAGTCTGGTCGAAAAATAACTCGTCAGAACAAACAAAGAGATTAATTTTCAGACAGATCAGTTCTCTGGGTTGGTTCACCACATGGTGAAACGTTTGGGCTGACATAATGGAGGATGTGGGAGAGCGTGGTTACAGCTATGACAACTTCTTGCAGCAGCCAGAACTTAGTCTCAAAGAGACAGTGAAACCCAAGCTCTTGAAAATTAAAGGGACTGAAAACATAGCAGGAGATGAGGAGGCCCAAACAGACACAAAGGAGAGCTCCTGACAACCTGTTTTACTGGTTGGTCTTGTACCCTCTGTACACAGCACTACGCTTACTGTACTGCCTCGGGGGGAGTCACAAAGATAGACCATCGGCAACTTGTACAGCTCTTTCGCCACAAAAATAACGCACGGGATGAGCACAGAGGAGCAGCAACATGCTCCTCAATACGATATTAGCATATGGGAGAATAAAAAAAAAAAAAAAAAGAGGTTCCTGCCTTTTCTAGATTTCCCTGTGTGTCTACACTGACTCAGCCCTAGCAGAAACATCTGCGTGTGCTTAACTTCACTAATTCTGTAGAAGTCACTGAAATACATTTCAGAAGATGCTTTGCAGTAATTGCCCTTCACTGCTGTAAGGATCCCTCAGGTGCAAATTGCTCCTTTTGTGGCAACAGCTTTAAAGGAACTAAACTTTGTAGGGACAGGAACAGCTAAGCCAGATACAATGACAAAAATGCAGGTTTTTAGTACAACTCCATCCACACAAAGCACTTCTGCTGGCATGGATATGTGCGTCAGAAACCACATCTCTCAACAGCTAAGCCTGTGGGAATCTGTAGTGTAATCCCTATCCTTCAGGAGAAGCACTTCTTTATCCCTTCTCCAAGATCAGGCCATCACCTTGTGAACAGTGATGGTATTACACCTGCACTGCGCTCAGTGCTGAGCAAATAGCAATGGATGACTATCCTTAGATAGTCTTCATGGTGGGCTATACTACAGACAGAGAAAGCAGCAGTAACACACGTGCATGTACGTATGTCTGCGCTGTACAAATACACCGCTTAATAAAACTGTGCTGATACGTCTTTGGCCCTGATGGTCACAAAGCAGGAAAGACTTATTAATGCCATAGAATATCTGATACATGTAGGACTCCGTAACAGGCTTACAGCAGATGAAGTAGGATTTTTCTATAATCATGTTTTTGCTAGCCTATGAAGCTTCCTTTCTGCACTTCTTCCTTGACCCTTGCACAAAAGCTTATGAATCCAATTTCATCTAGTCTGTTATTGGCATGGGTGTTTCTCCTTCCCTGACAACGCACACCTGCTTCTCTACTTAACTCTGATACTTATAATCTAAAAACCAGTAATCTAATTGGAAAAAAAAAATCAAATGCAATTTTAAATTAAAAATATAACCAGGTTCTGTTCAAAGGAATTTTTTTTTCCAGGTACGGTAAAAGGTAAAGAGCTCTGAATAATAATACAATTGCTAAACGTAAAAATGCTGTATGAAAATTAAAGAAGAATTAGCGGGACTCAGTCCATTCTAATGTTTTAAATACTAGAAAAAATAATGTTTTGAAAAAGCCCTAATATTTTAAAATAAGCTACACAGAGCAGGATCTTACATACCAAGCCGAGCAATTATATGGTCCTTTATTTTATACTGCTAAGACTGGATGTGGCACTTGAGTTTGTTTTAGGAATATGAACACTACATTACTAACGTAACAGCATACAATTATGCAATATAACTGCTTTCCGGGCAAAACGCAAAATACTTCTCACCAGCGATGAACAAGGTCTACAATGGGACCCGAAATACTTATTTGCTCAAGTAGTCTTCTTGTGTTCAACTTTATAATTATATATAATTACAGCTGGCAGGTCTGCCGTGTCACGTTAACACAGAGTGTTACTTTAAAGCAACACGGCATTACAGAAACCTTATTGCTAGCCTATAACAAAGGCTACAGCATCACTGAAAAGTTCATCCTCTTCACTAAAAAAGTTTTGCAGTCTTCCTGCCCCCAGCTATTTTAAGTTCCTGTGACAAGTACCATCCACGTTAGGAATTTTCGCAACATCCTGAACGTTTTGTCTGTAGAAACAGATTTTACAAGGACGGTGGTGTGAAGTGCTTTAACTGTGACCAACCTGCTTAGCAACCTGCAGCAGGATCAGAGAGGCGCTATCCGTATGAGTGCTCAGTACCGAGCCTTGCGCAGCTACGCGCCGTAGTACCTATGTCGCATCTGCTGGCTACGGACAAACAGTAGGTGTGAGGAGGTAACAGAAAGCAGAGAATGTTAATTCAAAGGACTGGAGAGCATTAGTCATGCTGGATGGCCACAGTGTGTTCTGCCAACATATTCAAGATACAGATAATAACAAATACTGGATTTTCTGGCTTCCCTCCTTCCTCCCACCTTTCAGGAAACACACGCCCAGTCACACTTCAAAAGTAATGAAAAGGAGCTGTGTTAGGCACCCAGATTAAGCAAATTCATGTTGCTTCAACACAAAAAATAAACCAGAGTTAAACAAGAACAGAAAGTTTGTAAGTCTTACTCCATGAACTTCTGCTAACAGCACCTGTGCCACTATATGCTTCACCATCACTGAAGCGTTCATCATCAGAGTGTTTAAAGGCTGTACAACATATAAATTGGTTTGAGAAAAAGGAACACCCTGTATTAATCCTGTAGAAGCAGAAAGACATACTAGGCTTTGTGGATTTAAAGACGGTTACATGGTAGTTCAAAAGACTGGGAGAAAATTCAACAGAGTGAACAGAAGGCTATTAGCAATTTAAAGGCCATTTATCACAATAATTACACAAGGAGTTGCGTGTTTTTCAAACACAGAAAATGTAGCAAAAACACACCTGAGAGGAATAATTTCACTGGTCATGATGCAGCAGAAAATAATTTCTTTTGAATTACGCTTTTTTTTTTTTCGCTTGCAGCTTTGCAAGCATTAAAAAACCCGTAGTATCTGGAGCCTAAAGGTCGTATTTTCTCAAGAGTGTAAGTCATTTATCAGCATAAATCCCACTCCACAAAGTAATACAAGCCATTTAGGAACATGAATGCCATTAACTTGCAGTGCCATTTAGAACCGCAAGTGCATTTGTGTTCTTTGTAAAAGAAAAACACCCAACCCTGTAACCTGTGTTCCTAAACCCCTAGGGCTTTTTGAAATTAGGCACTCTACAAATAATTTGCGTGAAATAATAATAACCACAAAATGGCATATGTAAGATACCGTAATACAAATTAACACTGCCAAGAGTAAAAAGGAACTTAGAAAATTCTTGCAAACGTGTGTATATGTATCAGATGCCATTGTGATTCAAATTTGTAAGAAGTCATTCGTGAACTTTTAGAAAGGGATGTTTTAAAGCTCTTTCCTTAATTCTGTGCTATATAAAACCGCAGTACTTTATCAATCCCGCCAAAAGTTCACAGAAATTTTCTTGGGACTCAGCTAAGCGGTACAACATATGCCTCCTGTCTGTACGTACAATAGACTCTGCAACCAAAGTGCCAAACTTACTAGCATGTAGTTACTTTATGTCATGCCGTATGTATCTGTGATTCGTTTGTGCCAAAAGCTCCCGCAAGGGAACAGCCTCCTCACCTTCCACCTTATGCAACTTCTTACACAAATGTTTCCAATTAGGCAGAACTCCTAGATATATGTATCTGAAATAGGTGGCACTGATCCAAAAAAATTTACTGCTCAAATTGCTCTTTATGAGAGGGTCAACCCCAGCTCTGGGACAGTTCTACATTTAGATTTTAAAATCTGAAGTCGGGAAATGTTCTCATTTGTTGATTTGGTTCAGATAAGCTTTTTCTGAAAAAGATGTAGGGGTCCAGGATTTTGGTTTGGGTCAACTTTTGGCATCTTTATTCAAATGCCGTAATGACTACGTCATTAAAAAAAGGTCGTTACATAGAACTTCATTTCAGGCACTGCAAAATGAAGATGTCAAAGTACTTAAGCAGCTGTCCTGAGCCTGTATTACGGGTTACATAAGTGATACGGAATAGAAACTTAGCAAAGTTGCTCACCTTCTTCATCTGAAACATCCAGGACCTCAGTCATTGTCTCGGGTACATTTAGCTTGTGCTTCTCCGTCACAGTCTGCAAAGACAGAATCATCAATCCTCAAATTAAATGCCAAAAGAAGAAGCAAAGTTCACAGCAGGATATTTTCAACGGCAACAGCAGTGGTATCTGCTGAGACACTTCAGAGTGTGCTTCCCCTTCCCCTAACTTGACTTTTCATCTTTACTCCAGAAGCTCCTATTCTCAGTGCTGTATAAGGTAACATTTATTCTGGCAGAAAAGTACAAAAAAAATTAAAGATAATGAGCTGGTCAGAGGAATAAAAGAAAAGAAAAGAAAAGAAAAGAAAAGAAAGCTCTCAGCAAATTTATTTATAAATGGTGCATGTAGAACAATTCAGCTCAATGTTTCCAAGATGATTTTAAAATGAATTAGGTAATGTCTACAGAAGAGCTTCAGAAAGTTGTATGTGGCATATGGAAATTATTAAATCGTAAAGCATTTGGAAATGAAGTTATGAATGATGTGAAATTTTTAAAGTAAAAAAAGATGTGAAGGATTTACACAGATCACTTGAAACATTTCTTGTCCGCCCCCCGCCCCAAAGTGACTACACTGCATATCAACGGTATCCTTTTCATAAATCATGTATATTCCCCCAAATCACGTATACATCAGGGGGAAAAAAGTTATTTGAAGATTCTGATATATTTTGTGCACCTAAAAGCTTAAAATATTGTGATACAAGACAAGTATGAACTGAGGACTGCTGGGAGGACACTGTTTAAGTGTGAGAGCACAGATTAGGAGAACACTGGAGGATTTTTTTTTTTTTTTTATATGCTTCTATCTTCATAAATGACTTCTGGGGGAAACAGAATATGGTCGGGGTGCTGAATCAAGAATGAGGGTATCCTTTTAGCATCAAGATACATGCTGGAGAAGGAGATGAAGAACATAATGAGAGAAATTGTAGGAAGGACAGGGTGTGAAAAAGTTGCCTGTGGGAAACTCTTCAAGTGTGTTATGATACAGGGGACATAATACCAAAGACTTAAAAAAGAGCAGCGATCAGAGCAGCATTAGTCACAACAGAAAAATAATTATTTCCCTGGCTCCACCCAGATCTGCAGCCACTCAGCTGAACTGGGGAGCTGTGGAGGGGAGTCAACGCATCGCCCTTTGAGGTATGTAGGAGCAGCTGTGCCCCTTTGGCATGGAGAGGGAGGTCAGGAGGCCACGTGTCTTGTGAAACTCCCACTGAGGTAGTACTTCACTCCCTATTGCGGATGGTGTCTGTCAAGCGTAAATTCACATTACATGCAGAAGTAGTGAAAGAGCATACAACCTGAGGGACAGTTAATGTCAGCCAAATCCCGAGTCCCTTACGCAACATGCTTTTGGGGAAATGCCCACTGATATCAAGCAGTGAAGTCAACAGCAGTTTTTGTTGCACTAAACTTACTCGGTATTGCCCGATTCTGTTTTATACTTCTCCATTTCTAACAGACCGACAGAGACGGCATTCTTGATTATTGTAAGATACTGCACTTTTGTAAGTAACAGCTACCAACAGTGTAATTACTTTGGAAATCTGTTTTAAAAGTCTGCTTTACATTTTTGAAATATATTTAACTGTGACAGTTTTCAGTTCACTCTCCTGAGGTACAGGGAAAGAACTATGCCCTTTGCTCCAAATGGCAATCCCAATCAGGCCTCCTCAATTCACTCTTAGCCATGACTCAAGACAATTAATTCTTTCTATTGCAGTGTTTCTCATTACCCATGGTCTGTGTTGAAAATGAGTTTATATTCACTGAAAGCCTCCACCGCTATCTTTGACTTTCCCCCCTGCACTCCCATGGCTTTCCTCAGACAGAAATGTCAGGCCGCAGCAGGGTGACAAAGCCAGCGACGACAGGAGGGGAGGATGCCATCGTTGAGGTGACGTTGACCTCATCTCTTCAACAATACAGCAGTAAGTTAACAAATACGTAGTAAATTAATAATAATAAAAAAAAAATCACTGACGCTGGGCTAAAGAAATAAACCCAGGTGAAGGGGGCTGTATATTTTACCAGTGAAGTGGAATGCACTGTACCTGAGTGCCAATTTACTGGCATTGTAATTGTAATTGCCATTGCAATTGTATCTACAAAAAGCGTATTACAAATTCTCTACTGCCAGTTCGTCCGTTCCCCACGTAAAATAACCAAAAAGCCAGGAAAAAAACCAAAGGCAGGAGGAGGTGACCAACTTCTGAAGAAAGAGGAAAGAAGGGGTCTGCCTAGGAGTCACAAAGGCTAGGTTTTGTACATCTGCTGTATGATCAAAATTGGTTTAAGCAAATTTGGTTCCCAACCTTAGCTTACGTACAAAATCCATTTGATGAGAGGAACACAGAAGTGAAAGGATGCTACAAAACTCTAGTCCAAAAGCTACAGGTACAGAGGTACATTGTATACTGTCTGTTAACTTAGATCTGCAGACCCTAGTAACTAAGGTTTATTTATCATTATCTCAATTTATTAAATAAATCAGGTTCTTACAGGCCCCTGTATAACAACAACCTGGTCTCTGATGGAGGCTCTCAAGACATTATTATTTATTTACAGAGAAGTAATGATGTTTTATTTACTTCCTGATTTTCCCTTCAGTCAGAGAAAATTATTACATAGTTTAATAATTGAAACAAAGTTTGGAAAACAGAATTGAGAGTGTGTGTGAGTGTGTGTGCATGCACGCGGGTTTCAGAAGAACAAAAAATCTGTAATGCTATCTCTGGAACGCTGAACTCGGCAAGAATCATTAATTCTACGTCAATTCCCAACAGAAGTTGTGAATCAATGTTTTTAAATAAACTTTTAATATAATACTGGAATTTTTAAAATTGGTAGGCACATTAGAAATGTCAAATATTGTCAAAATTTAAAATCTGTATCTAGCCCCATGAATGGTCCACTTTGAAAACTGCCCAGCGTATACTGCTCAAACTCCCTACTGTTTAGTGCCACTGAGAATTCAATTATTTACTTTATTTTAGGCTTCTGTATTTGAGACTTTCATTGTAAGGCCAGATTTTCATCTGGTGGCACAGAATAATTCAGATACGTAATTCAGGTATATAAACCTATACGTACATTCAGTGATTACTTACTCAGCAGCAGTATACTGTAAACAACCTCAGAGCTCCTCATGTGTTCATTTGTCCACAGGAAGACTACGCCTGTTTGTATAAATACCCCAAAACTTAACTGCATAGTAAACCTTTCAAAGTCTAGCTTATTCTGATTTATTTCCTACTCGTCTCCAATCTGTGAGTAAAAGTAAGTGCACTTCATTCTCTCTATTGCTTTATATTCATATGGCTCCACTAATAATAACACTACCGCAAGTAAGAGGAAAATTTGTTCTAAGTCAGACCAAGGGCTTTGGCACTGGAGATCTTTTCCTCAACTCAAACGCCAGTGACTTGAATATCAATAAAGCATCAGCCTGTCCAACTTCCTCCATGCATCACTCGGCTACAACCTTAGAGAATGAAGTAGCTATGGTGACAGCACCTTTTTTTCAGTGCAAAATGCTGTGTTCTGGTTTGGCAACACCAACCTCACCATCTGGAGAACTTTATTGCAGGGAGTGCCTGTGATTTATCCCTCCTTTTTAGGACTTGCTCTAAATTATGTTTAGTCAACGTTACCCACCATGAACACCACCAGAGGTTTATGTTCTATATATCCCTAAGGTACAAGATTCAGACAAATTCATAGCTGAAAAATCTGCTGAGTTTATCAAGGGTTCCCACCTGACTTTTAAAAGCACTGCTTTGTACACAGGCACAGTTCAAGATTTCAGATTTCTCTTATATGCAAGCACGAGAGGTCAGCTATGCAAGTAAGGCTCAGTATTTGATTCGGTCCTAAACCCCAAGCATCTGGTACCTGGTAGAGGAATCCATTACTCTCAAAGTTTAAAGAAACATTTATCCAAAGTAAATAACTCACAGGTGTCTTATCGTAGTGTAATCCCTGTTATTACAAAGCATCTAATACTTCCATATGACAAGGTACGAGGCTCCACAGTGCAACACAACGTACAATAGAAAGGAAGTTACAACTTGTATCAGGCATAAGTGGAAAAAGCGTGCCAGGACACAGCACAGAGAACAGCAAAGGTGTCATTTGAGGCTAGAAAATATCCTTTTGAAAAGAGCTGAAGTTTCTTGAAACATTTTACCTAGGTTTTACTTTTCTAAATCTCTGAACAGATGGGTTTATGCACGTACATGTGTGATGTGCTATACGATTAAACACGAACACAAAATAAGTAATGACAAAAACATACAGTCTTTATTAAGAAACTTCTGCAATTACGCTGGAAATCCTTGTCCAAACCTGACTCAGTCTGATCTTTACAGCTCATTAATAAATTATGGCTCGCTCTATTTGTAACCTTATGCCATGTTACTTTTATTCCATCTTCCTCGGTTAATATCAGTGGGACTTGCCATCAGCATGCGGCAAAATCAAAATTATTTTCCCATTTCTTAACAAGAGACCGGATTTCTCCCCTTCCTCTAACCCTCTCCCTGACTGAGTAGTGGCATCCTTTAAGTAATCTGTGGATTGTTATGGCCCTGAGCTCCTAAAGGACATCTAGATCTGATAGGTTTTCTAGACTGCTGGTCTTCCTTGCATTTAAAAAAAAAAAATAAAAAGCATGACCTTACAACAGCATGTCAGGATAAAATGCAGTAACTGAAATTGAAATTATTTTCTTAAGTGATGTGCTATTTGTAATGTTCTCCCTTCCTACCTGCTAAAACATTTGTAGATGGGAGGTAAAAGTCCAAGAAGAGAAAACCTTCCCCTCCCAAAGTGCCAGAATATATCCGTTTTTCCTGGCTTAAAGCAACAGTACCAGCCTGTTGATGTTCAGCACATTCACAAACCCTGAAGTCGAAATACAGACTACCAAGAGTGTGGAGGACTGAGCACATCAGGGAGGATTCTTTTGTATTTTGGAAAAACAGGATCTATTTGAACTGAAAGTGACTTGAGTAAAAAGATGATTTATGTGATTCAGAGCTATCTAGTGAGCATCATTAAGCTTGGCACCACTCCCTGGCCGGTACGGTCCAAATGCTAAGAAGCTTGCTGCGGTACGCCGCAATGGTTGCCCCTCAGTAGGTGTCAAGAGTGTGGAAATGTAAGGAGAGCCTGAAAAGGAGAGGTGAAAAAAGAAAGGGAGAAACAGGACAGGATCTAAACAACAGTGCACAAACTTCTGGGAAGTTGGGGTTTGCAGCTCAGGCTCATACCTAGAAAAAAGTTTTACTCTGCTTTTGAATAGTTGTTTTCCAACTGTACGCATGTACATTTTGTTACCCAGCCCAGTGGAGCCTGTTGTGTTGCACACACTTCCACATGCTTAAAAGATATACTGAAAGCATTGTAGCACTTCTGCAAAAATCCAACAGAAGGGGGGGGGCTAAAACCAGAAAATAAAGAAAGGGAAGAGGTACATGGGGAGTCTGAGGGAAGAAGAGAAAGACAACATTCTGAATAAAGAAGAGAGACATTTCAATGCATCTGCAACTCACAGTTGTGGTGGTAGTAATCTCCTCCGTTACAACCTTCAGCGTATCGACCACTGAGATATATCCCAGACGCCTTGCGATAGCTAAGGCAGTGTTACCATTCTGAAGAGAAAAGAGAGAAGGGGAGAGGGAGAGAGAGCGCAATGAGAGGGAGGATTGTGATGTGAACCAATGAGATCACTCTCAACACTGCATGAGCCAGCATTTCCATCCAAAACAAGACACAGCCTAGGAAAATCACTGTTTTTTTACTGTTACATCTGACTCTGTCTTTGTAACTTCTTTAAGACTATAGCCCTGATTACCATGGTAACACAACACACTTACAACTGCCTGCTATTCTAAATAAAAAAGTGCTGTAAGGTTTAACTCTTCGGTGCTCAAATTTCAGAACGTGTCTTGTCTGCAGAAGTTCATGTTTTATTTTGCATAAATGGCTCTGCACCAGAAATACTCTTCTAAAAGAAGTATTTTAAAATGTTACAGTTTCACTTCCAGCTGAAACTGTTAAATCTTTTGTCAGGCACCATACCCTCTTTGGGGAGCACAAGATTACAGCTGTGTCGTCCCCATACACTTCTGTTCCTCCTTAGAATGTACGTCCAATAAAAGTACACAAAAGCTAATGATTTAACTAACACAAAAACACCCTACATAAGGCTGGGGGGTGGGGAATTAATTTCCATTTAAATACATTTATTTGCAGTTTAAATGCCCATGATGTATAGATGAGCCATTCATCAAATGGACATTAAAGTGATAATTTAGTAAGTGTGTAAGGCCTATTTATCTCCATTTCATCACCTGGAACATCGGCAGTCCGTGTCCCCGTGTCACTCAACTTGGGGAGGGGAGGAAGGGATGCGTTCCATGATTCTCTGTAAAGAGCTCCACGCTGATTTGTTTTATGTTATTTTGCACTGAACCAAAGGACAACATGCTGGCCTACTGGGGGAATCATGGAAAGCCACTGCACCGCTCTTTGCACTGCAATAATTTCTCTCGTGACACCACTGCACTGTGCGCAGGACATCTGCCCAAGGGCTTCTGTCTACTTCAGTATTGGCTTTAGGCATCTATAATTTAAGTTCTTCTCTATTAGTCTAGCTCAGCAACCCTGAAGCAACGCAGTGTTTGTGGATTAGCAGCACAAAATGAGTCGACTAGCATCTTCACAGCACAAATAATTTGACTGCTACTGTCACCTGCACGCTAACTGCTCATATCCCCCCCGCTAGGCGTCTCAGGTTGAAATTTTCTCTTGTCTCAAGCTAGAGGTCGCTATGTGTGGACGAGACCTGACCTAGCACCCGAGAAAGCATGCAAAGTGTGCAGTAAAGACACATCCTTAAGACCCTGCTTGGATTTGGGTTAGATTTGGGCATGACCGCCCCAACACGAGGACTGAAAGCAGGAGACCTTCGGTTGAATATGCCCAGTAGTACCTACAGCCCCAGAAGCAGACTACAATGGTCTCGTGCTTGAAGATCTGGTGCATAAACTGCTATTTTGGATAACTTCACAGAAGATTGCTCAATGTGATCATTCCAGGGCCAAACAGGGCGCCAGTGCTGAATTAAGCACGCACAGTATATGTACATGGAAACCTGACCCGCTCTGGGGAATGACACGAGTTTTGGACATTCTGGCTGCATTTTAAAGATTACCCAATTAGAGGTGACTAATAACAACATCAACATGAAATAGGACAGTTGCATTCCTGGCTGACTACAGAGAAGGAGCTGTGCCAGAGGTTATGGACGGTCTTTGAGGAGCCATTAACATCGGTGAACTCAGTAAGAACCTGAAACAGATCCAGTGGATAGAGGCATAGAAATTTGGGTCTGAATCTTCAAAAAAGCCCAGGGTCATTAATTCCCTTTAATTTTTAATGGAAAAATCCTTATCGAGATATCAGTTTACAGATGGAAGTATTGAGGCAGAGGGCACCTGAACAAGCGCAGCACAGCTAGTTGCGCCCAGCCTGACCCTGCAGCTCAGAAACCAGCTTCCCCAGCTCACGTTCAGCTTAGTGCACAATCACAGCTCTGATCTGATCTACCTTAAGAGGATAAGGAAAAGAAGAGGAAGTTACATTTACACATCTGACAACCAGCTGTATGAGGAATATTTTCACCAAAAGAAAGGCTTGCTCTCAAGCCCTAAGAAAGGAAAGAAAAGAACTTTCCAGGGAAACAATTTCCCACTGACGCTTCACAGACTTACAGTGGTGGTGGCGTTGGGCTTGGCCCCATGCTGGAGAAGAACGTTAATGATGTGAGTGTGGCCTTGCTGAGCAGCTTGGTGAAGAGGGGTGTACCCATTCTGTTGTCCACAGTGGTTATGATAAAAACAAACAAACAAAGAACAACAACCACCAGTAAGTAATTAGATTAGACACTTTGCTTTGCTTCCTTCTGCTCCTTTTGAGACATTTCGGTAAGAAATTATGCCATCAATTGACCCACAGATAATAAATCTTCAGTCATAACACTCCTTCCCCAGATTAATGAAAAGATAAAGGAAGATAATATTTTTATCCGCAAATCATCTTTCATCTCACAATATACGCAATCTCTGGAAAGATAGATAATCCCTCATTTCCTAAACCAGAGGGAGGAACAATGAGGAACAGTAAAGTGGCATGCTAAGGACACAGAATCATAGCTGAGGCAGAGAACATTTTTCTTTCTCGCACATCTTAGTTTTCTATGGAAGCCCCAAGATTTGCCTTTAAAATATTTGAGCCAATTTAAAAAAATACATAATTTTTTAACAGCAGTGATTTGAGACTATTTGCTTTTAAAAAGGTTAACAACATATACCTATTACAAATGTCAATCAATTTTAGCTTTACTTTGCCTTCAAAAGGCTTGATCAAGCTGTAATTACACTTAAAAACATGTACACGACGTCTGTATTAACAAACACGCTTAACTCCATACACTTATCTGCTCCAGTGATTCATTCTAATGTTACACAATAGAGAAACATAACCAAAGCATACTTCAGCTAGTCGATCTGAGATGGTATTGTGCAAGTCCAGTCAGGCAATTCATTTACAAAATTATTTGCAATTGGCTTTGAAAGCAAGCAGAGAATAAACTGGAAGAAAACACCGAGTTGATCTCAGTGTACACTTATGTAAAGCCCAGGGGCAGGCCCTGAAAGACACACACTGAGAGTTATCTCTCTTGCAAACGAATAGATGCAAGTAATGCTTTGTACTACTAATTAAATAGCGGTAGTTCAGAACAGTTACAGTTCTTACGTTTACAGTATGCGTGCACGGACTACTAAGAAACCGAAGGAGGATTTTACTGTAGGCTGTGGTGCAAAGTAAATGCACTATCTTTACTTAAATATGACTGCAGTCCTCCAAAAACAGAATTCAGCCATATTATTTTTCCCTGGAGATGGCACAAAGTTAAAGACCGAGCTGCAACAGAGCTTACTTATTCTGTAACACGCCTATCCTGAATCCAGCCAGGATAGATGTGCTCTTTAAACTGAGTCCACAAGTACCAGTTGACAGATTGCCAGTATTTTTATTGGTCCCTAGGCGTGAGACTTTGGAGAACCACTGCCCCATACTCTCATACAAACTTGCTGACTTTCATGAAATTATTCTAAATAAGTGCAATACTTGGGGAAATGGCGTCAGAACCTGGCCCAGTGGCCCCTTAGACATAGAGTGAGACCTAATACTGAAGACACAAGTATGTCCTTCCCTTTATTTAGCCTCCAAATAGCTCAGCTGAATGTCTTGGCAGCTATCGTTTGGATCCTGCTAGTGTCTGCTTTATTAATTCTCATCAGCTGTTTTTCTAGTAGTGTTGCCTGTTCATTTGGAATCCCTGGTTTTTACCCATTGATTTCGGGTGATCTCACGAGGGATGGGCCAGCATCTTTTATTTATTTCATTTGCTGTTTCTTAACACACTGAGCTGGGACCACTGTGATGAAATAGCGCCTCTCTGAGAAATGAATCCATCCGCTAGGTCACGGCTGGGGCAGAGGAGCCGGCCAGAGGGACCAGCAGACCACAAGCCTGTGACTTTGATTGGATCTTACAAATATTAAGTATGTCACTAGAAGTATCAATGGACTTCTTCATGTCAGTCCCAAGACAACCAATCTAAAGCTGGTAGCTTTAACTAAGCTGAAGCCCTGCAGCTCCTGAGTTAGCCTTCTCTTTCTGATAAGGGCGATGTGGTGATATCTGGGATGCAACACACCATTGCTGTCACCAGAACCTCACTGTGGGTACTTGGGAGATACACAATTCTTGCCACAAAATGCATCACATTCAGCTGTCGTGCCCAGCAGTTTATTCCAGAAGAAACCGCTGAAGTCAGTGGGTTTTGTTCAGACTTTGGCTATAGGCAGTCAGGTCGAGTTCAGTATAACTGGTCAGTAACAGCATATCCAGATCCCCCTCAGAAAAAACCCCAAACCTGTCTTCAGTAAACTGCATTCCCCCACCACAGCCGCTTCCTCTCCCCAAGTCATGCCACCCACGCTTTGATCAGCAGTAATTCTTCCCACTCTTCTCCCAGCAGATCGGAGAGAACCTGGCATCACCCTCAAAGTGTCGGAATTGTTACTTGCTACTTTGGCAGCACACCGGTATTACATCGGTGTAAACTCATGTGTAAATGAGATCAGAAACAAGCTCGCATTTGTTAGTTTGCAAGTAAAAAGAAAAAGGAAAAAGCAATGAAGTTGATTCTCTATGTCCTTCCTTCATACGCCCAAGGAGTTACCTGACTTCTGTGAACACTATGCAATGCGATGTAGCAGAGAGAAGGCATTCCACTACGGCCATGAATCACCGTATGTTGACACCTACCACGCAACGATTACAGTTTCCTAGTAAAAAGGCACCTATGGTATGTATTCGTAACGCTTGGTTACCAGGGTCACAATAAAGAGCAAAAGCAATGAAAAATCCTTTACCTTTGTTTTAGCATTGACATTTGCTCCCTGCTTGAGAAGAAAGTTCACCATTTTGATGTTTCCATAGTGACACGCCACAATTAAAGGTGTATAACCAAGCTACAATAAGAGAACAAAGAAGTAAAACTGCAAGCTCAGTGGAACATTCCTTTTACAGCGGTAGCGTCCTTTGGCACACTGGAGACAGTAGCCACTCTATGGTTTACCTTTGTCTGAGCATCTTGGTTTGCACCGTGTTTTGTGAGTATTTCGGCTACATTCACTTTATCCTCTTGAGCTGCAAGGTGTAAGGATGTCAGTCCAGTCTGGAGGGGGAATACACAGAATAAATACATAAAGATAAAAATAAGAATAAAACCTACTTTACATGAGGAAAGAAATCTAGAATTTCCCACTTTCTCATTTTTAAAACATGAAGAGATCCTAACTATAGCTTCTGAGGATGGGTGGCTTTTTTAAACAAAGTAGAGTTGATGTTTCTCCTGATCCGGCTGACAAACGGCTCCAAAGCAATTACACCACCATAACCACAGAGTAAAACTTTCTGGCATCAATGATCACGCTCCGATTTTGTACAATAATGTCACTTGGGAAGCTGAGGAGCCCATTAATAAATTAAGAGAAGCACATTCACTGTGCTTCCCACTCCTCAGACAGGAAAGGGAACCTTGACAACCGCAGGCACGAGTCAGGATGAAGAAAATAACTCCAGAAATAGGTCCCGTTCAAAGATGCCAAGGAAATGGGTGCAGCCTTTAACTAAAAGCTCACTGTGACCACACATACAGTGCTTGCCTGCGAACATGGCAGGGAACAAATTTTGTAAGGGAAATGAAAATCACCTTGTTTCTCATCGGTTAGGTAGCATAATATATTAATGCCAGACAACAAGAGACTTGAGCCTTCTGTTTTGACTCCTATGAACAGAAGCTGCAGGCTTTTGACCTTAAGTAAGACTTACATATATGCCTGGATAAATCTGGTGATCAATGAAGATCTACAGTATGGTTTGGGTTTTTCTGAGGAACTTGTTTTCTATGAAAAAGCTGTCACGTACAGTAACAAAAAAAAAAAAAATTGGAAAGGTCCTCCATAGGATTTTTCTCACCCGCTACTCCGCTAATAATGTTGTTTTGTTATTTGCCAGACACTGCCAATTGCTTCCACTTGGAAAGAAGGCTGAAGGGTAAATATATGAGGAAAAGCACCTTTACTGGCAAAAGCACCGAACTATCTTAGACTGTGGCTCTCAGATTTCTCACCCATGTTGTTAATTCTACCCATGCACCCACAAACTCCTGAATTTTACATCCCTCTTCCTTTGCATCTAATGTAAAACTTTAGGAGCATATGCAAAACACCCGAGAGATGGCAAGGTTGCAGCAGAACAAAAATACCGCAGTCCTGCCTTCTTGAACGCTCAGAAACAAGTTCCTCTCGGTCTGCCTTTCCTCCTGTAACCTCTCTACCAGAGCTAGGCGTTACATCATTTTCCTCCGGCCACGGCAAACAGCTGCAGCTCCTCCTGGGCATTACCCGGTACAGCTATTAATTACATGATACGAGTTAACCGGTCAATCCATCTGCCAGTCCTAGATATCCCCTTCTCACTTTTACCATTCACCCACCTGTTGTCACTTCTGCAGGCTCACAGATATGTGTACAAGGAGGTGAAGCTGAGAATTCCTGACAACGTGACATCATTCCTACACTGCACTTTGCATCTTACTGGATACTCCCACCCACAGTACTTTGCCTCCGGTTGTGCGTTACCTTTGTTGCCACGTGGATATTGGATCCCTTCTCCAAAAGCAAGGTCACCATGTCAGTGTGACCTTCTTGGGAGGCCAAATGAAGCGGGGTGACTCCCTGCTTGGTCAAAATGTTGGTCTCAGCCCCATAGTTCAACAGAGTGGTAGCTATCTGCATCTGATTTTTCTTGGCAGCAATATGCAGAGGGGTGTATCCATTCTAACACCAGTCAGGAAACAAAATGAGAATAAAGTTAACACTAAGAAGTCAGACACCATAAACCAGCATTATTTTATGTCACCCCTTATTGCTAGAGATGAGAGTTCATTAAATTTTCCAGGCCAGACATGTCCCACATGTCCCTGCTGTTGTGTTGCTTTGTCCGTCTGTTATTTTCGCCATCTAAACTAGAACAAAGCCAGCCCTCGCTAGGGTGGGCAGGACTGTTCAGCTGATACTTTCAAATTATCCCGAGTTTCACACCTACATTTTGAATAACCTATGTTGTAAATATTCACTTTTGACTGATGAGCGACATTCTCCGTGATGAGCGATGGGTGCACACTCTTCATTGCATTATGCTTTCTCAGAGCGTGTGGGTAGAGGTGTGTTTGCATATGGAATTTTGATACGTGTCAGTCATGGCACTGGCTGGAAACAGCAACAAGGAGGAATGTTTTTTCTGATCAAATTAACCATTAAGCAAAGCAGAATGGCTCTGATGGTACTTTCTGGCAATAGGACAAACTTCCCACCTTTAATTGCTTTGCCACACACTACGGGGGAAAACTCTGGGTTACAGCAGACAGTGCCTCTGGAGGAGCTGCATTGCTGCTCTGCGTTTCCTTTACAAAGGAGCTTTACCAAACTATCCTGCTGTAGCTTTTGCTGCTCTCCTTGCACCGCAATGGAAACAACAGCTCTGATACAATCGCTGAACAGATGGGCCGCCTTTTTTGGCAGCGTGGACAAGAGCAGCCTCACACGGGGCAGAACATTCCGACATCAGCACCAATTCGCTCGTTATTTTCCCCTTTTAGTAACTTTTGCCTAAAACAGGGATATCACGACACCGTTCCTAACCCCGGAATGAATTCTCCGGGTGTGTGGTCAGAATATACACATCATTTCTAATATTACGCAGTACTAAAGTGACTTCCAGCTATGACTTGCCCAGAGAGGTTGTAGAGGCGCAATCCCTAGAAACATTCAAGGTCATGTTGGACGGGGCTCTGAGCAACCTCATCTAGTTAAAGATGTTCCTGCTCACTGCAGGGGGGTTGGACTAGACAATCTCTAAAGGTCCCTTCCAACCCAAAGCATTCCAAGATTCTATGACTAAAGCTCACAAACATAAATATGGGCTGAGAGAGACACATAAACATATATATTTCTTCTTTTTCAACGAAGGTCTGACAGCGCCGCACACTAACGTAGGTAGGGGGTCACCCAGCCAGGACCAACTCCCCGCTCAGCGACTCACCTAGTCACGCTTCGACCACCTCCGAGTCCCCCACAACCCCACCACGTGGCCCCTTCCAGCGTCTGACCACCCACACCCCGGTGATAATTTTATTTCTCTGTATCGAGCGGACATCGCCCACGCCGCAGCGCGCGCCGGCTGCCCGCAGACGCCGTCCCCGCGCCTCTCGGGCAGGCCAAGGAGCTCACCTTGGCGGTCGCGTGGGGCGAGGCGCCCTTCTCCAGCAGCAGCAGAGCTACCTTCTGGTTGTCGTAATGGGCCGCCACGTGGAGCGGGGTGAGGCCGTTCTGTAAGGGTGGTTATGGCGTTAGGCAGCGCTCGCGGTGCGTGGGGCGGACGCGTTAGGGAGCCGTTAGTGCGGGGGGTGACCGGGGCGAGGGGCAGTCGTTAGTGGGGGTCAAGCGGTGATGGAGGGTGAATCGAGGCTCCCCAGTGCCCACGCTAAGCAATTCCCACAGCACGGGGAGGGGGGGAAACAGGTCTTGCCCCGCTCTTTATCCATTAGGATTTTGACCGTTCAGACGGCTTCCTGAGCCACAAAAACACACCTGCCCTCAGAGCCGTGCGCAGCATGCCCTCCCACCAGGGACCCAAACCCACGCGCTCGGGAGCGTGGTTGCCACAACCGGCGCACGTAACCATCACCCTTGGGGGATGGTCACCGTAACAAAGCCAAAGCTGCCACGCGAAAGCAGCCGCAGCCTTCTTCCACGTGCGTGTTTCACGCAGTTCTTTCCTAAGGAAGAATCCAAAACGCTGCTGACTTTTGTCTTCCTTTCTCGTCAGTACCTTGCCAGCTGAATCGGGAGAGGCACGACGCTGCAGCAGGAGTTTTGCCACTTCCAGGCTCCCATATTTGGCCGCCACATGCAAAGGTGTGAATCCCTTCTGAAAAATTTCAAGAGATAAAAAGCAGATGTTTGTGTTAAAGGTCACGCTGACATCTCTCTTTTAAGAGCTATGTATTACACGTTTGTTCTTCAACCTATATGCTAGCTGGCAGAATCAATAGCCATACCTAGAAAGAGCATCATCTCTTGAAAGCACTTTGAGGACCATGAAATACAAGAAAATACTTTCCCTTTTATTATTCTTCCCTACGTATGTGCTGTCAGGGTGGCAGACATTTGACACAGACACCTGACACAGACTCCACTAGCAACATACACTGTGTGTGTGGGCAATGAAGGCACTTGGTCAAATTTCTACTCCAAACCAGCTGCACTTTTCAGTTTCATGATAACAGCTTTAGAAATATTTCCTGTATCAATTGTTGCCAGTAACAATGAAACACCAACTAAATTCAGTGAGACAGGCTCTAAACTTTGTATTCCTCCTTTAGAGAGTTTGTTGGAGAATGATTTGCGTTTGGACTCACGTATCCATACAGTCGCTGAGTTCTGCTGCAGCCTCTGAACTGCAGCTCAGAAAAGTCATGCCTGACTCAATGGCAGTGCTTTTGGAGACACATTCTGGCAAGACTAAAAATTTTGTCTTTTAAAGAGACTCCTCTTTTATTTGTTTTAATAACGCTTGTCAGTACAGCATAGGTGTAAGGTCTATGTCAAACTAACATGCTCTTTGTCCATTCTTTAAATTTAAAAAGAACATGTCGATACGGAAAACTCATGGATGCAAGACAGTAGGTGGCAGACTGCACCGCTGCCCTGACAGTAATTCCGGAGAGCTACAATGACCTATTTGCCCGACACATAAGTCATGTGTAATGTTTATTACTATTATCGTCTTGTTCCATTAGTCCCACCTCAAAAAGAGTTTGCGTCAGGGAATCTCAGACATTTCCACTTCATGAATCGCAGGTTTGTAGGGAGATTATCTAGTGGACTAAGTCTTCTCCTATTCATAATTCTAGAGTGTTCCTGCAGCATTAAAGCAATTGCGATAACGCAATACAGGAAATTAGGAATGTATTTAGTGTTATTTTTAGCCATTTTAATGTGATTTAACAGCTGGTTAAAAGGAGAACATCAAGCCCTCCCAGTAATCCACGGATCATAATTTGAAAATTGCTGGTTTAGTCTTCTAAAACCTGGAAGCCACTCCATTGTTCGAAAATATGTTTTAAGCTCCAGCTGTAAAATCGGGGGTACTTTTTCAAGACCTAAAACAATAGTGAAAATTAAGTGATTCTCACTTAATCACATGCGATAAATTTAGACAAGATATCTTGGCACATAATTCTATTCACAACTATTTATTTTCTTATGTGTTCATCATTCTGTTAGGAATCTACTGGTAAACATTTTTGGCTAACAAAACGATAATGATTCTGCAGACTATTTCTTTTACAACCCCAGAAAAAACGGCCTATTTTGCTCTTCCGATTCTCTCCCCCATCCCAACCAGGGCACAGCGAGCGAGCGGCTGTGTGGTGCTTAGTTGCTGACTGGGGCTAAACCACAACAGTGTCATATGACACCTCATTTATAGAACCACTGAAAATGGATTCAGCATTAGATGCGACTGGACAGATGCTGACTTGTATGATTTAGGAACATTCCTTTCACCTAGCACAGACCAGAACTATTTTACTATTTAAATAAACAAGGTATTGAAGAATAAGCAGGCCTGTTCATAAAAAAAAAGTATCATCATCATACCCTTTTCTTTTTTGAAAAGTTGGGCCAAAAAAGCCCTACCCATAACACAGTGGGGAAGAGAGAAACAAGGGCTTCGTGTACATGTTAAACCTGTTGGGATCGTGCATGTATCATGATCTGCGTTTGGCTCCAGTGGGAACCAAACTCCCAACTTCAGATGACAGCAAAATATGTCAAAATTTGATTAACTTCTGACACGTTATTTCAGTCTATTGGATCGCTGTTGATTAAGTAAGACCAAAAGACCCAAACTTGTTCCATTTCTCGGTGTGAAAGCAGACGCCTCAAGGAACAGGCGTGTGCTGGCACGCGCTGCCTGTGCTACTGGAATACGGACGTAAGGCACTTGGTCTTACTTTGGTGGACATGGAGTGTGAGGCACCTGCCTCGAGGAGAACTGACGCGACATCGACTTGCCCCTCTCTGGCAGAAATGTGCAGTGGAGTGTACCCATTAGTTGTTGCGGCGTCAGGGTGGGCCATGTGCTGTAGCAGAAGTTGGACGATCTCCGTTTTACCCAAGCGAGAAGCAATGTGCAGTGGAGTCTGTTCTTCCTACAACTCAAATCGAGTAGATAATTAGCGCAGGTAGAACCACCCTGAACACAATATTCTGGTTGATCCCAACAGATCTATGCGTTTGTCTTGCAAAAACCACAGGAAGTAATAGTACTAAAAAAAGGCAGTAACGGAGGGCTCGCGGGTTGGGTTTTGTGATGAACTTCAGCAACGTCTTATTAGAACAGAGAGAACTATAAAGAAAAACATCGGGTTTTCCTTTTGTCAAGCAGATAGCGCACATCACTGTGAGCATCGCTTGCTCCCTTTCATGTTCTTAATTCGTTTTACAACAGCTGTACCTTGCTCTACAAACAGTCCCCTTGGTTTCAAAATCCGGCACTAACTGCTGTCAGAACCTCCGATGTTTGGTTTTAGGACGTGGCTGTGCACCTCCTTGCTCTGACAGAACAGCTATTGCTGATCTGATCACATTATACTGGCTCTAGCCGGAACGGAGTTAATTACGGTGCCCCGTTTTAGACTTCTGACCAAGACAGCGTTGACAACACACCAGTGTTGCAGCTGTTGCTGAACGGTGCTTACACAGCGCCAAGGCTTTCTCTGTTTCTCCCTCTGTCTCTGCCAAGGAATAGGCTGGGGGTGGGCAAGAGGTTGGGAGGGCACACAGCCAGGACAGCTGGCCCGAACTGACCAAAGAGATCATCCATACCGTGTAACGTCATGCTCAGCAATAGAACTAGGAGGTGAGTTTTTCCAAAGGAGCCGCTGCTCGGAGATCGGCTGGGCATCGGTCTGCTTGTGGGAGGTGGTGAGTGATTGCCTTTGCATCACTTGTGAGGGGGAGGGCTCGGTTTTGTGTGTTTGGAGTGGGTTTTTCTTCCCCTTTCTCCTTCACCTATTAAACTGTCTTTATCTCAACCCAAAAGATTTTCTTGCTTTCGCCCCTTCCAGTCCTTTCGCCCATCCTGCTGCGGGGGCAGTAAGCGAATGACTGCGCGAGGCTGAGCTGCCGGCCAGGGTCAGCCCACCGCACACAATCTCTTTGGAAGATCCACACATAAATACGTCACTGTTTTCAGAACTTTTTTCAGGTGTGCTTAATACCGAATGAACAGATCAAACAAAAATGAAATTGCTCCTCCCTGGCTCCTCTGACTCAGCTATGTTTTTGAGTAAAAGAAAGCAAAAAAATATTGTAAGCAGAACACCTACCCTGGCTCGGGCATCAACCAGGGCCCCGTTTCTCAGGAGGCAGCGAACTACTTCCACCTGCCCAGCACGTGCTGCCATGTGCAACGCAGTTTCTCCACGCTGCAGAAAAGCAAAAGCGTTTCAGTGTCTTAAACCTCCATGAAGAAACCGAGCACCGACGGTGGAAACTCCACCCACGTCAACTCCTGCAGAGAGCCGCCTTTCCGCCAGCTGAGAATCTGGCTTCAGACCCAGCAACAGGCAGTTCAGAAGGGCGCGCGCATACGTGTCGCTGGGCCTGGGTATGCTTTGGTTTGCAAACTCGGTGATCCCAGAAAAACGTAATCTCACTACAGAGGGCAGAATGAAAATCCTGGCTTATAGAAAATTCTGCCCTATAGAAAATTATCCCCTGGTCACATATGTTCCTCAGCTTTCTACATGACACTGCATCAGGTTCTGTGCCGCACAGGAGGTAAGAGTATATTGAGCCTGTCTCTCTCAAGGGATTGCGAGGCACATGAGTCTCAAGATGGAAGGGGATATTTTTCCAGATGGTCTCTTCCTGCACACTGTGTGGAGCTGGCAGCATTCAAAGGCCTTGCAACGGCTGTGCACAACTGAGCCAGCATATGAAATGTGTAAAATCTGTGCTCAGCAGCGTGGCTCTGTCTGCAGGCTACGGAATGAATCTGGTTTCAAGCCTTTTGTAGCTCACAGGATTTGAAGGAGAATATGAAATTTTTGAAAGCCGACTGGAGTGATGTGGAATTTCAGATCAGGAGAATGAAGTACAGATGATACATTCAAAGCATTTACTTCTTGCATAGGTTTGCAAAGGAACACTGAAAGTGAGTATTCCTTGACAATGGTGTTTCTAGCTTAATTTTGCACTGTCCAACGTTCTTTGAGTGCACTGTGGACTAAAACAGCCCCTGTGCAGCTCATCAGTATCTGGTACATTAGGTACTGGGACAGTTCCGCAACCAGGAGGTCTGTATTTATCTGCTATGTTGTGACAACACAGCAGGACTGATCACATTGTGTTAATTGTTCCTTCTCCTTACACTAGAGGTGGAGCATATTCTGCTGTAAGGCTTTTACCCCCACCACTGTCAAGTTAAACTGCAATTGCCAAAATGAACACTCTGATCAAGATCTTTTGCATCAGAATCAGGAATCACGTCTTCTTGTCCTTCGTCTGGATGTAGGCAAAGAAGCAGCCTGAGCTTGCCTACTATTATGAACTTCTAAATTAAAGCAAACCCCCTTCACCAGGAGTTGATTTATCTTGTCATCTTAAAATGAACATTGTATCACCAGCTGTGATTAGTACATAGGCACCAAACAAATTCCCACAGCCCTAGCTACAAATGTTGATAAAGAATTTCATCTATATAAACTTTATTACCCGAAGAACGAGCTGTTTAAAATGTGAATAAGGTTTACGTTTCACACACTCTAAAGATCAAATTTCTACAAAGACCCTTTTGTACTTGAATTAGCAAAGCAATTTAGCTTTTGGAAACAGTAATTCAACAAGGAACTTCAGCTTACCAAGTAAAAGCCAAAACACCTGTGTAGCATAAATTGTAAAGCGTTAAACTTTGCACACAAATGTCCAGTAACACAGTATTTTTAATTGCTTCCGCAAGAACTTCTTGTTGGCTTTCAGATCATCAATAAAGTTTTTATATAAAGATAGCTTCTATAAAAGAAATATGAAAGCAGTAAGAGACTTCGTCAGGAAAAGTCCATTCTAACGATTCAAGCAAACAACTCGGTGCGCTCAACATTTTTACTGGGATCCGTAGCAGATTTTTCTAACTGAGAAACACTGATGAGTACCTGGATTAGGAAATTTTTGTTGTGGTTTTGTTGTTGGCAACACTTACCTATAACATTATTTACTGGTAAAAAGCTGCTTTCAAAGTGCAGGTGGTCATAAGTGGAGTATTTGTTTATACTGACAAATTTGAACAGCAAGGTATCTATGAAATACAGCTCAGAAAACAATCATGTTCTTTTTATTGTTACACTTCTTGGTAACTAGGCTATTGGTATACAAACACTGATTTCTATGGTAAGTCAGGTTCTGCATTTTGTGTTACCTCCCAAAGGTCACATTTTCTACATTTAAGCATGTCCTTTCGACAGGCACCAGATCCTGGAATTTCCTGTCCAAGAGGAACATCTCGAGTTTAACATTTTTCCTTTTTGTTTAATTGTTAGGTTTTGAGCATTTTATACCCTTTCACGGATACAAATGACACAATTTCATGGCAGCCAGTGAAGCTGTGCAAGCAGAAATTAGAGCCATTTGGACTTAAATTTCATCCTTCAGAGTGGAAACACAGTCTTCCCCGTGACTTGGCTTATAATCAGTTTTGGATGTTATTTGGTGAGCTTTGCCTGTTTCTAAGGGAAACTTCACCTACTCAAGCATTGTTGAAGAATACATGAAACCACAGACGGCTTATAATGCATGTACAATCGCCATTTTCCCCTCTTCACTGAAGGTGCTAGAATAATTTGTCCTAAAATGCGTAAAAGTCGTAAAATACCATTAAAATGTGACCTTTGGTTGCGGTACATGGTAGGCCAGCCCCTTTTCGGAGGAGGTATTGCACAGATGATTCTAGTCAAAGCCATACTCACAATGTTAGTGACATCGGGAGAGGCTCCGTTCTGCAGCAGAAGGAGGACTATGTTCAAGTGGCCCATAAATGCAGCCACGTGTATTGGTGTGAGGCCCGACTGCGAAACAAAGCAAGAGCAGTTTTACTCCTCTGCACGGGTGTAGGGAAGGGGCTTCTTCGTTTAAATAAAACGTAAGTGAAAGTGAGGCATGATAGGAGAGAGAAAAAAGGAGGCAAAAAGGGAGAGAGAGAAGGAATGTTTCTTCAGGACACGAAACATTTTTCTACCTCTGTTATAGCTTGGATTGAAGCCCCATATTTCACCAGGAGTTCCATGACTTTGATGCGATTTTTCTTGCAGGCAATGTGCAGTGGAGTAAAACCATTCTGTGCAAAAGACAGTCATGTTAGTTAAAAACATGCAGCTACACTTTCCACACAGCTCCATGCTGGCACGCTGGGAGCAGAAGTGTTAGAGTACCAGAAGCAATTGTTCTTTAAGCACAACAGGTTATGAATTACAGACATCTCCCAGTAGTCTGAGGCAGAACAAAGCAGTGCCGCTGCTTTCTTCTCAGGCAATGGAGAGAAACTGAACTTCCACCTCCGAAAACAAATAGAGACATGCCCGTTCTGACTTTCAAGTGTACGTGTGCGCGCATGTATGTATGTGGTTCCGAAGGCTGCATGCGTGTATACGTAAGGATGACTTAAAGTGGTTCCCAAGATTGCCTAACACAAGGAAAATATAAGAAATGATAGAGATCGCTCTGAAATCAGTTAGTGTCTTGTGAAATGTGTGAAGCATATTCTATACCTCTCTGGGAAAAGAACGAAGTACTTCTTCCAGATTCCACCTTACTTTGTCTTCTTACAACATCTTGTAATCTAAGCATCTACGTATATTTATTTTTACATTTATCCATCAATCTACAGTATACTGTGTCCGTGTTTGTGTGCATTTGGAGAGGTACCTTAAACAAGTTAATCACTACTACAGCTGTGATTTCACGATTCAAATTGTTCACACTTGAAGTATCTGTGCCTCCCCCTTTCTTTTTTCCTGCCCTCCTGCTGAGTCAAAAAGCATCGTAAGCAAGGTGTCAGTCCTCATCTGGATTCAAATTGAACGGGGCAGCGACAGGAATGAAAGGGGGGGTTGGAAAGGGACATTTTAAGTCAAGACTGCAACCTAGCATTTTGTGTTGGGAGACACTAGTTTTAACGTTGTGCTTACCATCAGCATCGTATTCATTTATTTGGAAATGCTTATTCAGTGAGACTGGAGCCCAAATCAAAGCACAACTTCCTACTCCATACTGTAACACATGCTATGACTTCAAGCTTTTTTTGTATACTATTATAGTTAATGCAGGTTAAGTGTGGACCTAAAGCTAAGCAAACACATTATTCACCATTTATGAACATTTTAGTGAAAAGCACAGGTAACATTTTTAGATAACGTTGAAAAATTGCTATATTTTCTAAGGAAAAGGATCAGTATTGCTAAACAACCGACCAGCAGTAAACAGAACTCAACAGTGAAATCTTAGCTCATGGAAAGAGATGCGTGACAGATTATTCTACAGTCAGCTTCTGTTAAGGGAAATGTTAATTACTAGTTGATTTAAAGCATATACAAATTGAAAAAGCTAAGAACTCCTATAGTGCTTGTATCCCCAAATCATTTTGCAAACATTAACAATTATTTTTTAAATTTAGCTTAAAATGAATTATTTGTAAAACCTATTCCATCACAGGACTCTGCTGAATATTATTCGTGCTATTAGCCTTCTCCAGTTGCTAAAAAAGGGATCAAAACCATTAGGTACTCTACCTCCCACACAACATCTCTCAATATATTTCATAGGGAATTTTACTGTTTCAGAAGGTTCCGTGTTTTCACTTAATTTTACTGCCTGAGTTGATTTAATTTTGCAACTTCTATTTAAGTGAGGAACAGTTTGATGGGGGAGAGGAGAAGGCATTAAAAACTGTATCACTAACAGAAATTACGAGCATCATTTAAGAGATTAAATACTATAAATAAGTCAGAGGCGACAAGCCCCTGAAGGGAGAGGAAACAAGATCAATAAAAAAAAAAAACCCCAACAGTCTGGAGGGAAGAGAGCAGAGAGGCAGCGGCCTGAGGGTTTTCTTCTTTCGTATCAGCTGTTTCTCTGGGAGGGAGGGAAGGGGAAGGGGAGGAACAGAAGGTATATTTGAGGTCATGGAAGGAAAGAAAGAAGATGTGGGGGCTAGCATGTAATGCGTATGTACGGGTAGCTGAGGAAAGTACAGCTAATCAGAAGAGTGGCATGAAAAACAAGAAAGGATGAAAGCAGCGTTGAACAAGATCAACCAAGTCAACGCGATACTGGGAAAGACAAAACAACAAAAGCAGAAGAGGAGGAAGCATGAGGGGGTTACGGGATTTGACGCCAAGAGAAGCGAGAGGGCAGAAGAAAATTGCGTCAACAAAAAAGCCAGTTCCAAGGAAGTAAGGGATAGGGGGGACCTCCTCAGAAAACCACCGGATCATACTGAAGGCAAGAAGTTGTGGAAGACATCAGAGCGGCCTGTGGTGGAAGTGCTGTGGAGGCACTGTATACAGCAGGCCACGGCAGACTTCTTGCCGTGCAGAACTAACCCAAGTGTTCACGGTCTCTTTCTTTCCCCCACTGAGCGTAAGGTATTGGTATTTCAACTTCCATCCAGCTAACAGCTCACGGGGACGTTTCCTATTAAAGAAAATTGCAATCTTGTCTGCATTTGGACAGGTTAAAGACTCTTGAAAGCTTTATATGCTCCCGAAGCCAAACGTGATATTTTTCTCTCAGTTAGGGGATAAGGGTCTGATCAGTGCGTGAAAGGAATCCCACCTGTTTTCCTGTCAGCATCAGAACAACTGTTTTTTGAAAAGGAAGAGAAGTGGCACCTAATAGAGGGGAATGTCATCATTTGATAAATGCAGAAATATTAGCTTTTTAATATATTTTCTCCATGCCAATTAACTTACTGATTCAGTTGAAAGCTTAGAAATTATCTGTGTATCATATCACGTAGTATGGAAAACTCAACTATTAATCCAGTAAAATACCAACGCGTACGTTAGCATCCGCTAGAAATGGCTCTGATTTTAGGAACTCCGTAGGATTTCCAGACCTGATACTACAGCCACTTGCCACGGGACGTGTCCATGACTAGGCCTAACGACACGAGATACAATACGGGTAACCAGCGGCTGTGACAACCCCTGTTGTTACTGCAACTATTTATGGTTGTTGGAGTTTGCTGAGAAAGCTTTCACTTAGCTTTACCGGCAAGAGCTACTCATCTGCCCTGGATAGCTTTGTTACACGACGCAGGTGGGACAGGTTTACCAGGGCACGAGCATTGGGATTTGCTCTCTTGTCCAGAAGGAGTTTGGTGACACGATAGTGGCCGCAGTGTGCGGCCACGTGGAGGGCGGTCAGGTAATCCAGCGTGACATCATCCACGGGAGCTTTGTGCTGCAGTAGGTGTTTGACGCATTCCACGTGGTCCCCCTGGGCCGCCATGTGAAGCGGAGAGAGTCCGTTCTGCGGCAAAAGAAAACAGAACAGTGACTCTCGTTTAGATTGTGGCGCACGTTAGAAGGATGCCATCGTGAGTTTGCAGAGTAGCCCCGTCATTGAAACAGAGCCGCATCTGAGCTACGGACTGGAAGAAAAACCTGAAAATAGCTATAGCCACCCCTCCCCTTCCAGCAAATACAGGCAAATTTAGAGGAACATCACATAATTAACTAAAATCAGAATTTAATCAAAGCGAAAGAATCTAAGAGTCTTGCCTCATAATTTAATAAAGCGTATTTCGACCCTAAAAGACAGTTCTGGGGATACTCATCACAACACCAAGACACAGGTTGTACGTTAATTAGAGGAAAAGCACCTACTTACCCACCACCGTATTTATTAAGGAATCTATATTATTTCTTGAAGGGTTCAATGAAAAAACAAATTACATTGGCAAACCTGACCCCTGAGCTTCTGGGAAACAATACTTTCAACCACCACCATGGCTGGACCTTTTGTTCAAGGCATAACACTTGAAGGGCAGTGGAAACAACAGTTTTATAGCACTGTCTGACTTTAATAGATCCTTTTGTAGATATTGAAGTCCATGGAAGGTGGACAATTAAGAGAAAAGGGAATTGTTGCTATTAATATGTATAACAAGTTGTTTTCAGAAAAAAAATAGTTTTAATATTTACGTATTTGTCTGTCTCAAGTTTGGAACCACCTGTTTCAGCTGCTATTTAGAAGAGGATGCTGCTTTTAAATCTAATTTCAGTTTATATGCAATAAGGTACTTGAAAAAGCACTGTGTGTTTAAAAGATAGACTATAACACATAGACTTGAACAGGTAGCTCACTTGGTGTGGTCAAACTGACTGTTTATTTGTCACCTGGAAGGAGGGAATTATTCACCAGACAGTTCTGCTCTGCTCAATCCTTAGCACAGCGGGGACGTCCAGATGCTACCATAGCAATGCCGATATTTTGTCCTGACTGACAACAGCTGCCTTTGAACGGCAACATCTGGGAATCCTGCCTGAAATGTGCACAAAATATGTGGCAGGGTCTGTTCTTCTAAGCCTCCCTACCTCTTAGTGAAGTGAGGGTGTTGACACATGAGGTTCACCTTCTCGCGCCAAAGGAACCAGTGAAACTATAAGGTATCTTTTCCCTACAATTCCCATCTCCCTGTGGAACCCTTGTGCATAAACAGATGACCTGGACTGCTTGGTGCTATCAGGGATGCATAGCTTGAGCACATCCTTATTTGATATAGTTGATATGCCTGCAACCCAGTGATAAAACCTCCTGAAGACTATCAAGAGAAAATCTTGAGTCCTGAATAAGGCTAACTATGGGTCAGGATACACTAATTGCCCTTGTTTTGAGCCGTGTTTGAGAGGGTAGGGCCCAGTAAACAGTGCAACGGTCCAAAACTGGTATTTAAATTGTTTGTCCCTCCTGATCTTCCAGGGCACCTTAAGCATATCATTGCAATACTCTATTCCACTGTTTTCCAACTGACGATACCAGCTACCTTTGTCAGGCACTCCGTAATTGACTGATGTGAAGCGCTGCTCAGGGGGGTTTGCTATTATACTACAAGTATCCTTCTCTCAGTAGTTTGACCAAAGGGACAGCATTTGTAGGAAATGCATTAGACACGCGCCTTTCAGCAATCAGTAAGAACACAGTGAAATCATTTTCCAAGTCTGAAATAGTCCATGAAAACAATTTGGAGAAGCTGCAAGACACAGGTCCTAGTTAGCTTACAGGAAGGAACGGAAAATATATACCAGGAATCCTCTCTCAGGAGTGACTGACCCAGCTTCCCCATCTCTGTGTCCCAGGGTCTTAGGAAGCAACAAAGCAAAGGGCTTGCTGTAGCACTGTATATCATGCGTTTAGTCTGATATTACAGAGACGGGCAAAGTGTATACTGTTTCATATATTTGGAAAGGAGAGTCCCAAAGTACGTAAGAAAACCTTATTTTGGATCATTCGACCCATTAAAACTTTCCTTGAGAGAACAGAAATGTTCCTCCTTCTTCCTCGCCCTTTTGGTGACACTGAAAATTCTGTGGAAAGTTACACAGAGCTGTTAAGACATTCTAATAAGACACACACCTTGGTCCGTGCAAGCAGTGGGGCACCTCGTTCCAGCAGCAGCTCCACAACTTGGTCATGTCCACTTCTTGCAGCACAGTGGAGTGGGGTGAGTCCATCCTTAAAGTAAAAGGAGAGAAAACAAATGAGCACATCCCCCACGGTCTGTCCTGGCATTCTGAGGAACACCCTTCCAGGAATGCAGTCCCATGGCCCACGAGTGTGTGAAAAANTGCTTTTTTTTTTTTTTTTTTTTTTTTTTTGACTCCAAACTGAAGCTGGCTCCACAACATGACGTTTCACCCCTATTCTTCCTTGCACCAGTAAAGGACACTCTAGGGTTACCGTTTCAGAAAGGAAGCACACTGGGTGTTGAAATCTCTTATCGAAGAGGAGAATGTGAGCATGCATTGCCTCCTCCCCTCCTTGTTCTCTGCATGGCTTTGAGATTGTATTGCCTCGCCCTGGATAAGGTGTGCTGCGCCAGGGATGCTCCGTTAATCACACCACTGTCCTTTGGACTGCTTTTGATGCAGGGGTGAAACAAGACATCTTCATACTAGAAAATTTACTCTAGAATTTTTTTTGTTGTTGTTTTAAACAGGCAGCAGGAGAAAGAAGATTTTAAAACAGAGAAAAAGAGAAAAACAAACAGAACAAAAGCTTTCATTTCCGAGATGGAGTAGTGAACAAGGAGCTAACCCTTCTTTGCTAACATTGCTGTGAGACCACCAACCCTGCAATATTTTTTCCATTGCAGAACACCACCCTCTACCAAAAGACTTGCTCAGGCTACTCAGTAACGATCACAGCAGCGGTAGCAAAAGATGCATCTATGAAACGTTTAGATAGCAGAATGCATTCTAAACAATTCTGCTACGGTTTGGACTTTATGCAGAAAAAAACAGGAAATACGAGGCAAGAAAATGGTTGCAAAAGAATATCAGTGCTGAATGACAGAAACAAGAAAATGCGTAAAATATAGAAACCCAAGTTTTCCTCTCTTTAGACCTCAATATTGCTCAAGCATGCACTCAGAGAAGTCATCAATAGTCATTCAATGGAGATAGGTTTATGAAGGCGAAATGGTAACAGTTTTTAAATACAAGAAAAGCCTTCTCTCTTTGAGACACACTGCTCATCTTAGATGAGGTAGATGCTATTATTCTAGGGTGCTTTCTGAAGAATCCAGTATCAGCATGATTAAAACTTGAATATAGTGGTCTGAAATAGACTGCAAAATAGATTGACACGCAAAAACATGGCCTTAAATATGAGTTAGTGACCCTGCTTCATACACAGATCTACTGTTTGCCTTGCTAGAGTTTGGAGGAAGTCTACATCGCTGTATTTTTACTTCTACTACCAGCATTTTTAAACTAAAAGCAGCTCCAAACTGCACAGTGCCATTGCAATAGCAACATCATTTTGGCTATACAAACATAGCCCTGTAATACTCTACAAAAGGCAGTTCTGAGAAGTAGATCTTCCCTCATCCTCAGTTTCAAAAGCACAGAGCACCTTTCTGAGTTAGTGCAACAAAGCTCCGCTGCAGCGAGGAACTGAAGTCTGCAGGGAGGAATTTTTCTCCTTCACTTATCTACTGTTTCCAGAGATTCTTCAGAAACATGCGAAGGGGTTAGGTGTGCCTTGACACTCACTATCTCAGATGCAGAAGCATCACCAAATCCCACGGAAGCTTTGCAATGAAATTCAATAGATGCAAGATCAAACCCGCAAACAGAATTCAAGGCTGTTCAGCACCTGGCAGGATTGGGTCAATGTGAAGGAATTGGGTGTAACTAGCTTATCTGTGGGGGGTTTTTTTGTTTGGTTTTTTTTTTTTTTTTTTTTTTTTTTTTTTTGTTTTTGTTTTTGTTTTTGTTTTTGTTTTTTTTTTCCTGCACTGAAACTTCAGAATCCCTTAAATCAAGTCTTTATATGCACAACTAAGGTATATTTTCATCTCGCTGCCAGAAGCATTCAGACACATAATTGCCATTAGCATTACCAAGGAGAAAATATATCTCAAACGTATTTCTAGGAAAGATATTTATTTGGTATTTCCAGTTTCTAGTCTTTTGTGCTCTCCATTTTTAATCAATGTGGGAAGTTCACACAGGAAGATCTGCACAGTGACTTTGATGTTCTTTTATTTAATGGAACAGCAAAAGAAAGGCAGAATTGTGTGAACCCTTGGAAAAACACAGGACAAATCCCCAGAGGGAGAAAAAAAGATGACAAATACAAGCTCAGAAACGCATCAACCGCACAAGAAAGTCTAGCTAAAACAAGAACTAAATCATTAAAAGGCATGATTTTTCCCCTGTTCTAATCTATAATTCCCTCTAAAAGTAGATAGAAAAATTTGCTACCCATCTCATTCTCTTCTGTCATAGCTTTTATAAACGCATCATCATTTACTATCTGTGCACTTTGCAGGAGGTGAATGAAGCAATCTGTTTTGCAGCCTTCCCATATAACCCTCTTCTCTTCCCTCTTTCTGCCCTGGGGAAAAAAGCACGTCTATTTTGAAATTATTGTATATTTAATAATTTAGATTCTATTTTTGCTTATATGTTTTCTTCAAAGATAAGGGAAATTGCAAAGAGAGAGCTGTAGTAGCAGAAGAATTAGTACATGATTCAACGAGGACAAACTGACATTAGCCAACATCAGGCTGGTGTACCAAATTAGTCCTCTTTGGCACCGTTATCTATTTGCAGTGAACCTCAGTGCTCTGAAATCTGTTGCAGGAGTTTGGCTACGTACTTTTTTTAATAATTCCGTTGCTAATTGGTACACCATATAAATTGAAGAACACATGCCAACCAAAATATCAAACACATCATTTGACAGGCCATACGACACTGGGTCAAAGAAACACAGACTTTGAAGCACAGATAATGGATATCCCATAAACACAAAGGCCGCCAAGCTGGTAGACAGGAAATTCAGCAATTTTATATTTTAAGAAGCCCAGTATTTACCTCCTCATCCCAAACAGTATATAACGGAAAGCTAAACGTTTTCATTTTCCAAGTGACATCCTGTACTTGGTGTTGTGTTGTTCCCGTATGTGGTACTCTCCTAGCTCATGCATCGCAACGTAACCAACAGCTGGGTCACTCGTAGAAATCACACTACAACCCCCTCTGCTTGTACAGAAGCCATGAAATTCCATCATCCCCCATATTTCCTCTTAAATGGCTGTCAAAATAGAAGGCAAACTTGTGCCTTTTTTTTTCCCCCCCATGAAAACCAACCGCTGGTCATTTTTTAACCTGCAAAATTAATTCTAAATTCTGTGCATGACTCCTAACTGCAGGGCTCAGGAAAAGAAATTATTGGGTCATTTCACAGTGATTAAAAAGCTTTGCTTCAGCTTACCAGAGAGACCGAGATAAGAAGAAGCTGTGCTTACGAATGATTCTTAATGGAAAATGATATGGGCAGCATCTTAACAGGACAGTTGCACACATTCAGTGCTCATTCGAACGAAGACTGATGATAGCACATGCACAAAGGCCAAATTGCCAAAGAATTCTTCTGAATTCTTCTCACTTTTATAAGGGTGAAATAAAATTTCAGTATTCTGTATGTTAGATATGCAAAATCGGTCTAAATTTTCTCGACAAATAAAGGCCTTTTCATTCGTTCATTTCTCATTACTACTAAACCTTGTCTCTTTAAAAATGAACGAGGCAAGTCTCCCTCTTGCTCTAAGCTCCGAGTCTTGGCATAATTAGACATGCTCTAAAGTATTCCTCCAGGTCTGCCATTCAAATGTCAAATTTTAAAAACACAGCAAAAAATAACATGCATTTGCTCGAGTAACAGGATGTTAACTTAAATAATTCTAAATAATAGTCACTATCTATCTGTACAACATCCCTTCCTGCTCCCTTGTAAACATTACATGAATCCACTACATTTTTAACAGCAAATATCTGCATTGTGATTAGATATTTATAATCTGACATTGCTTGAGGAATGGCAAAAACTGCCAATGAATTATTAGTGCTCCGTGCATGTGTGAAGACTAGACAAAAATGTCACAGCAGCACTGCTGCAGGAAAAAAGCACAGTAAATATAGCATAGTGCCAAGATGGGGTTAGGATCCTGCTGCAATGGCTTTATGGTAGCAAACCCACTACACCATGGGGAAATAGCAGAGAGCCGTGCCTATTTTGTCAGGATGTGTACATACAAAAGGAGACATTATTACAAATAAATCTCAGTAGGTTCCCAGAATGAGTGTTAAGGGCTGTCTGAAGCACATTCACCGCAAAAAACCCAACCCAACCGAAAAAAATCCGAGTTCCACCCCCCACAGCTTCCTTCCTTTTCTTTTCCCATTGGTATCATACATCTCTGTGACAGACCTTCCATTTCTTTCAGCTCCAGCTGAGACTCCTTTCTTTTCTGTGGCCCTTCTCCAACCCAAATGGCATACCAGACTTTCACCCCGCCATTATCATGCCTACTCCCCTCTCCAGCTCCAGCTGCCACGCTCCAGGCACACAACATGTTTACTTTCCCACACAATAAGCTTTCCATTCCAAGACTAGATGCTCTGTTTCATTCCAGGGATTATTATTTTTTTTTTCAAACTGTAAATATTCTGGACAACAGCCTGCAAGAGGAGTCTAAAGAAAAGTCCCAGAGCAAGAAAAATTGAATTTCAGTGTTGGCAAGATTCAACAGAAAAAAAAAACCACAAAATGTGTGACAACTTCAGCGCCTGAGACAGGTGAACGTGTTCCTCCCCCTTTCTAAGGGTGTTTCCATAGTCCCATAAAAAATGGAAATACCAGTAAGGTGACAAAGGCTTGTGAATAACACTATTTTAAAAGTAAAACAAGCATACAAAAGCTAAAAAAGCCTCACATTCTTGGGTTTTTTCCTATACAAATTATAGAGAGAGATGATAAAAACAGAGATATTACGAAAACTGCGTTCATAAAGAATACCCCTAAGCCCCTTTCATAGTCAGTAACATTTCAATATCCCACATATCCTTACTGTTACTATTCTATCAAGATTTTTTTTTTTTAATAGAAATATATATTTTGGCCATGCTGAAATCGCTCTGCTTCTAAATGCTTAAAATAAATCTCCCTGTAATAATCCTTCCTCTGTTTCAGGAAGGCTGTAAATGCTTTCCTTCCCTCCAGGTGAGAATCGATAATTGCCACGTTACTCTTGACCACATGCCATGGATTTAATCATAAATTGAACTCTTCCACCATCTTTTAGAGAACACTGATTCCTAGCCACAGTCTGCACAATTGCTTCTGAAACCCAGCTCCACCAGTCTACCATCGTACGTTGCAGAGGTCAGAAGTTTAGCTAAATTGAAGTTCTTATTCAGGTAAACTTGTAGAGAATATAGGTTTGACTAAGATTTGAAATGGTAAGAAGCATAAGAAATAATTAATTTAGCAAAAGAAATTTCACCCGTTAATTACTTGGCAAACAAAATTCCACATAAGGCTTGTATGTAAACAGAAGCAGCAAAAACATAGATATAACACATAGTACTAATAGAAGGAGCCTATTAATATCATTGGGAATGCAGTTTACATTTTTGCTTTAGATATGATACAAAAGAGAAATGAAACTCCACATTTTAAAACCTTAGTTAGTAGTTAGTTGAGAAACATGGGACAACTTGCCAAAAAAATTTAAGTAAAATATTATTTTAAAATATGTAAGTGTAGCAAGCAGATTTACTAGCAACTCTACATCTTTATATTCTTGTGAGAAATGCTACAAAATTTCAGCAAATACATTATGAAATGTATAGAAAAAAATATGTAATTCCTGCAGTAAGCAGGGCTTTCCTCTGACATGCAACATTAACAGTGGAACAGGAGGACACATGCACAATTTACTCCCTTTGAAGAACGTACATTTTAATTTTTTAATTTTTTTTTTTTTTTTTAAACACAATACAGGGCGTCCTAATGGATGATTCCAATGGAATGTTTTCAAACATAAAAAGATTTCACAGATTAACTCTGCAAAATTAAAGTACTGAGGCTCATCTAAAATCTGTTCAAGTAAGTTTTTGCATCTTAATTTATGCATCATCAGATGTCATGTAATAAAGCAAGTTAAAAATAAACTGAATGACAGCAATGAGTACTTTTTTAACCAAAGAGCTTATTTTGGTGCTGTATGGAGACCAAGAATAAAAGCCCAAGCTATCTGGCAAGGAAATATCCTAGTACATTTAGTTCCACTGTTTTTCAGTGAATCTGACCAACTGGAAGAATGCAGGCGTTCCTCAGAAGAAATGAAAAGGCGAGTATGAGAAGGCAAGCATGTTAGTACCGAGGTGGAGGAGGCGGAAGCCTGTCCTTTAAAGTACAAAACACACGTATGCACGGCATGCAACACACAACCTACCTCTTCAATACCCTACGTACTCTCGGCCATAGCAAAGCACACAAGGCATGCGGACAAAGCAAAGGGAAAAGAAAAAGACACCGAGACGATATAAACAGCTGGCATGAAGACAAGATCACGCCACAGAGACACCGACGGCAAAACCAAAGCTCTGGAATCTTCCCCACTGTGAAGTACACGCAGCCGAGCACCACCGTGTGCCTTTGAGCAGGGAGAAGGCAGAAGATGAAAGCAAGAGGAAGCTGCTGAGCCTGTGCAAACTGGGATATGTGTCCCTTAGGATACCTTTATGGGTTTTCACTGATATCTCTGTGCTGACAGTTTTGGAGCTGATGTGGCAGCTGACAAAGGGCAGGAAGCCCAGACAATGAGAAGACTCTAAAATTTGCACCTTCCACCTACGTTGGGCAAAGTCCTGTTCTCTCAATTTCATTCATAACTGCACGTCAACCTTTGCGGGTAAGCAGGGAAGGGAATACACCTTGACCTCTTAAAATCCAAGAGGTCCTTTACAATCACCTGTGTCAACTCGTCTAAAACAAGAACCTAAATACTGACCAGGAAATAGGTGAATTCGATAGTGCTATTCCACAGGCCAAACGGACCACTTCTATATGAGTACTGTGCTTATGAGCACATGGAATATCCTGACTGCAGCATATTATTACCTTATTATTATGGCTCTTTACCATGAGATTTTAGGCACTTATCGTGGAAAATTTGACCAGGGATGATCTACTGCACACCTTCATGAGAGGCAGCATTTTCCACCATCAGCAGGGTTTTTTATAAAGAAAAAAAANAAAATTTGACCAGGGATGATCTACTGCACACCTTCATGAGAGGCAGCATTTTCCACCATCAGCAGGGTTTTTTATAAAAAAAAAAAAAAAAAAAGGCAAGACAGACATAATTTCATAGATCATCAGAAATCAAAATCATAATCACATATAGAGTTACATGATAATCAACGATTGCCTTCCTAGCTTATGAAGCAACAAATGGTTCATGTAATTAATATCAAAGTAACTGCAGAGGTTGAATCAACCACAAGGGTGGTTGACTGCAATACCCTCTACCTTCCTCTACCCTTCCACCTTAATAAACAAAAACTCACATGTCCAGCTCTAAACTCTGTGTTCTAAAACGTCCTCTATTACTTGGAGATACAGTTTTGCAGATCAGTGCTTAAAAACCAGCAGCTTTCAAGAACGACTCCTGTGCAGTTCAGTTCGCACAAACGACCACAATTTCCTAGGCGACTCCAAAACCCCATCTGAAATAATTAAGCCTGCCCCGGACATTGATGGATTTTCTTTTGTCCTGAATGACTGCAAAATCACCCGTAAATAAAGAGCACAGTACCAGGGTGGGCATTTCAACAGGACAAGTGGGAGGAGGAAGCCAGTAGAGCCACCTAATTCTCTGTGGTTAGCCTGGGGAAGAGGCGAGGGGCTGCCGGCACAGAGTAGGTTACTTGTTCCCAGTATTGACGCTTCAATAAAAAGCGACTGCCAGCTCACTACAGCAGTTTGCACGAGGCATACTGAGACTGGCACAGACATTTAGGAGTCAGGGGACCGAAAGGCTTGGCTGAGGCCAGACCCTCCACTTCCCATTGCTGTGCAAGCACGCGTGTTCTCGCGTCACGTGAAGTTGGACCAGCTAACAGGCCTAGCTCCTCAAAAAGACCAGTTTCATCAGCTTTTTTTTGCATGATGTAGGTAAATTATACAGGAGACTAAAAGAAATAGTATTTCTGCCCCCTGCTATCACCGATACCTGCCATTCTTTAGTCTGATACCACGGAAAACAGGACAAATAACAATCAGAAAACTAAAGGTAGGATTCTGAATTTAAAAAAAAAAAAAAGCACAAAAATATTTCTTTATAAATTATTTTTTTGAGTCAATTTCTATTTGGTCCAAGTTTCAAAAAGAGTACACTTGCGAGGAGGCAATGTTTAATATTGTTTAACATTTTTGGAACTGCGTTCAGCTGAACTTTTTTTTTTTTTTTTTTTTTTTTTTTTTTGAGTCATTTATAACAGCTGCGTCTAATGTCTCACTTGGAAGAACAGAGAACAAGACACAATTACTGAAGCTGCGTTCCTAACTATGAATCTCGGTGTTCCCGGCCTGTGGCTTAAAACAAACAAACAAACAAAAGAAAAACAACCAAACCAACAACAACAAAAAAAAAAGCAAAAAAAAACAAAAAAACAAAAAAACAAACAAACAAAAAAAAAAACCAAAAACAAAACAAAAAAAAAAACCCAAAACCAAAACGAAGCAAGCAAAAAATCCCAATCCATTCCCAAGGAGGGACAACATCATATTCAGGGAATAGAAAGACTCACCCTGGTTTTGGCATCGATCTGCCCTCCGCGATCCAACAAGAGCTTCACCATGTTTGTGTTTCCCCTTTTGGAAGCCACATGCAGTGGGGTGATTCCATTCTACACCATGAAAAGAACAAACAATGAGTGTGATGGATTTGAAGGCGTATAATGGTGGTGAATTTGTGTTCGGATCACAAAAAATGAGACCGTCACATTGTAGAGAATAAACAAAAATGTAGTTGAGCATCAGAGCTAGGCACACACCATATAAGCTAGAGTTAGTAATTCCTTTCTAAGCAAGAAACTTTTTTCATTGTTTGGGGTTTTTTAATAAACGAAGAAGCGCATCTGCCAAAGCAGCACACGTCACGGTCCCAGAGTCAGACAAATAAACACACATATATCAGAGTCCCGATGAGTCAATATTCACAAAACACTGATGCGTCTAAATCACTGCAACACACACAGAGTGCACAAATGCGCGACTCCTACACAACGGAACCTTCTTAGTGTAATGCCAATAGCGTAAAGGAGTAGGTCCTGTTTAGGCTGAAAGTCCCTGCAAACGCTTTGGGTGAGGAAGGAGGTAATATTAGCAGCTCTTCCAGATTGGCAACGCGAGGAAGTCAGTCTGAAAGGCAGAACCCTAAAGCAACTCAAAGTGCGTCTGGCAAAATTTAACAGAAAACTTGTGATCCGGTGGCTGTGGCGAGCTACAGATTACCAGAGGTTTTCATGGCACCAGATGCCGAGCTTCAAACTACGTAACGTACAACAGCAGAGACTATATTATGTGGCTCTGCAGTTGTTTACCATAAAAGAGTAGTCGTGATCAATTAGTACTTTTATTGTTGCATTTATAGAATGGCAATATACCTTACATTACTTTTTCAAAATATGTTTGCATGTGAAAATATCAAATTAAAGTAGTATAGTAAATACCAAATACTGAGAAAGCCAATAAATCCTACATATATTTCTGGGGTATGTCTAACTGACAGAAAAGCTGAAGTAAGTTGACACATTATGAGAATTCCAGCTTTCTGGAGCTAGTCAAAGGAGCCTGCTTCCTTCAGCTGGGAATACTGGTCGCTACTGAACCCCCAAGGACTCCGGTGCATTGCATGAAGGCAACCTTTAAGAGTTACTGCAGAAAAGACACCTTTGAACACAACAGAATTTCAGCGTTACTTTGCTCCTGGCTTACTCTTGACTAAGAATTACAGAAAGAAATGCTCCCACTTTTGTAGGCCATTACAACTAAGAAGAGAAAGAAATTCCTCCGTACCCTTGCTGTGAAATCGACTGCAGCTCCTCGGTTTAGCAGAAGCGTTGCCACATTGACATTCCCATAGTGCGCGGCTATGTGCAATGGTGTAAAGCCACTCTACAAAGGGAAACAGCCCTTATTACAGAAATCATTTTGTACAAGATAAGCAACTTAACTAGAACTTGAGCTTAAAAGCTGCTGGCAAACACATGTACTGTGTCGATTTTATCCAGTTCCCCTATAACACAGCACAGCCTTTCAGGCACAGAGTGCGGTTTTCATATGAGAGGTTATCAAAAGCTCTTCATTCTTTCATTCTCCAATTCAGCCTTCTGAATCAGTGGCCAATAAGAAGAGTAGCTTTCATCATAGAAAATATTAATATATTAGCCATTCTTAAAGAAAATAAAAGAAGTTTCCTTATTACGATTTGGAAGCAACATGGGTCTTTTGGGCTGCATCTGTTTACTGGTTTTGGATAAATGACTGCAACAGTTGTTGGACTCTTATTTTACTGCTCTTCGAATTAGAAGTATTGAGAACATATTTCCTTCTTTCTTTTTTTTAATTTTTTTTTTTTTTTTTAAAAAGCAGTGGTTATTCAATATGCAGTCTAAGAATTTGGAGTACATGAGAAACTACTTCATAGCATAGTAAAAGAATCATAATTAGTTATATTTATATACAATTTGGATCTCAAAGGATCTGAAGAAACTTCATCATTTATACATTAGAAAAAACACAATTTACATACTGTTTCTTGCACACTAGAAGGTGAAACCTGCTCCAGCTACATGATATAGAATTGCTTGACAACAACATAAAAAAAAAGATTAATTTTTCAGAAACTAGGACACAGAGCAAGCTTTTAGTCTCATAAGTAATTCAAGTAGCAAGGACCTTGCTTTTGAGGTTTACACTGATTTGATCAGCTCTTACTGTCAGCTACAGAAAGAGAGAAATACTTTTGGCTTCTAGAAAATACTGTACCATATTTTCAACTAGGTTTCATTTCTTTCAGCGTACAAATCACCCTTTTAAACTACTGATGGAATAAAGAAATGCAGGCAGACGTTGCACTCTGAAATCAACTTTATTCCCAAAAGATACAGCAACCAGACCGCTATTTTACCCTAATTCCATTGACTTCCTTGTCAGCCCACAGGTGATCCTGGTCAAAGTACGGTCAAACGCTCATTAAATTCACGGCCTTCTGGCTGTGATAAATGACCAGGGAAATGTCTACTGAGGATATTAGGCACGCACTCACGATACTGCGTTAAGCTACAAGACTGACTGCATATTGCATTAACAACTGCCTTCTCGCGGACACACGTTTGCCTGGTGACGAACGCAAGGTAGCGAGAAGTAACGTAATGGCCGGTGAAGGAGAGGTAACCCCCTTCACGTTCACCATAGTGAGGAACACGCCCGTGGGCCGATGCCAGAGAGAAGCTGTCACCCATTCACTTCACAGCGCCGGCTGCCTCACGGCAACTCGCTCACATACGCGCACACCAAGTCTGAAGCACTTTCACACAGGTGCGTGCATTCAAAACTCATTCCCTCATCTAACAAACTCCGTTATTTCAAAGCAGGCATTCAAATAATGACCGCATTCTTGGAAATAACTCTCTTTCCTAAACGTGACATTAATCCTGAGGGGAGAAATCACAGTTCAAGCCAATCAGACCCGTGAGTTTTAGAGGAAGAGCTTGGAGAGTTGCTATTTCCAGAATCCATATGAGAAATGTAATATTATCCGCTGCAGGTAAATTCTTAGTACGTGCTACCCCTTAAGGACTTCTCAAAACTTTATTAAGAAGACTGTAGTAAGAACAATGGTAAAAATAAGCAGATGCCCTGAACAAATTTTTACCTTGAAGGATCTGATTGTATTTATTATCGTAACAGAAGGAAAATGAATTTTACCATTATTCTGGCTGAGTCAGACACCTTAATTTAGTTATGCCAAGTGAGTGCATTTTCATAATTAATGAGATTGAGCTAGAGAAGCATCTTTATCCTCTTAGCTCCATACTCGCTTCAGACTTCTTCGAACTGATGTGAATTCTCAAAAGTTTACTTCAATAGTGACACAAATAAAAAGAAATTGTAAGACAAAGGATGAATAAAAATAGGTTTGCTGAGTCACAAACTTCTATGTATTAAAAAGGAGTCTTATCTTCACTTTTAGTGCTCAATAATAAAGAGATATTGCCACAGAGCAGAGAAAATAATTATAAGTAACAGAAAGAGTAATTAAAAATTTTTGGTCTCGGTACCTCAGTCGTCCTATTCACCATCATCTGATGCAGCATGGTTTGGGAAAAAGAGGAACAATATTAAAGACTGGCCATAAAACGAAGAACTATGTTGCTTTTTGAAATGAGTTATGCTGTTAATTATGGGAAAAGCCATTCAAGCATGCATTACTTTAAACACAACCTACGATCCCATGGGCAATAAACCAGTATCCTATTTAATAGGGAAGCAGCGATTCTGCTCCCATTCCAGTGTCTTCTGGTTTACAAATAATGAGAGAAAGCTGGTTACCAAAGAAATGAGAGGTATAACTAAAAAAGCAGAAAAATGAGTAGTTTGCAATTGCTGCGTAGCTAAACTGCAAAAATAGATATATTACTGGTGATACTGGTCGAGCAACTTGTTTTTCCCCACAGAAGAAATTACCTTTAACCCTTAAGACAAAGGACGTAAAGTTTGTTGCCCATCGGCACTCAGCCGCGTGACTACCCTGTTACCTCTACGGCAGCATCGTGTTACCTTGGACTGCACATCGGCATTGTGGTCGTTCTGCAGTAAAAGCGCCGCTGATTTGGTGTCATCTTTTCTAGCGGCAATATGCAGAGCTGGTAATCTCACTTTCCCCTTGGTGTCATTTTCCAGGAGGATGGCCACCGCCTGGTTGTGTCCTTGTTGCAGCGCAACAGCTAGAGGAGTGAACCCGTCCTGGTAGGGAAGGAAACAAGATGTGCTCAGTAAGCTGAAGGACGTACAGCTTCGGTGATGTGCACAGTGCTGTTTACACATAAAAATTCGATAAGCACATAACTAGCTGTTTTCTACCTCTGCACCACCATCTCCAGTGAAATGAGGCACAACATTTTAACCCAGGTATGACTTCAAAATGTCAGAAGCACACTTTTTCCACCTCAAAGTCGTCTTTTCTTAAGTCAAGTACAAGAGAAGGACCATTCTGTAGTATCTCGTTTAATTACTTCTCATCTTAAAATGGTAACATAAACAAAGCATATTTTAGCACTATTTTGGTCAGGATTAGCGAGCACGGAACGAAGTAGATGTGAAAAATACACAGGGAACCTGTTTCTGAATATCTCGCATCTCTGCGAAAAGAAAGCATACCTTCAGATGCATTTGTTGCTGTTTCCCTTTCTAAGTTACACACGGACTATGACTCAAGAAAACCAGATCATGTTTAGGAATTTATTCTAACCTGAAGAAGGAAAACATTAGATTATTTGTACTTTCTGGAAGAACAAAGTCAAAAATACCTCTGCTTTTCATTCACAGTTTTAGCTTTGTTTTAAAGCTATTTTCAAATTGTCTCGCTCCTCCACAAATGTCCCAAATCGCCAGTGCTTTAAAATGTGTCACAGGATCGCAACTCGCTATCTCAACTGAAGTACCGCCGGCTCCCATCTCTCTTATTCTGACTATAAAACTGAATCTAACGCAAGTCTTGCATGCTGCCCAAACACGTAGGTGCTAGATCGGCAGGCAGCTGAACCCAGAGGAAAAGAGAAGCTCTCCAACTGAGTCTGTGACCGGCGGCACGGTGAATAACAACAAAAGAAAAGGGAAGGGAATAAAACAAGGTCTTCTATGCCTATGTCTAGGTTGGAAGGAACAACTGAAGAGTTGATTATAGCCAGAAAGTGAGAAAACAGATTTAGATACATTTTAAAAGGCATAGGAATGAGATGGAATTGATTTGGAATAGGAATATGGAAAGATGAAAATATAATGAAGGGCAAGTCAGGAAGGAATGAGAGCTAACATATGCTGAAAGAAACATCTGAAGAATTGCCAAAGCAATTTTTCCCCTGAGTAATCTAATAACATTCACTCCCTTTTGCGTAGAACTGTGGGTAGGTGCGTTGTAACAGCGATACTACTATGGCCGCTTTCTGTAATAGAGATTAAATTCTGTACAGTGAATTAAAAAAGGGTGAACAGCTGATGAAACAGCTGAACTGTAAAGATAATTCTGAGATTGGGCCTACATTAGGTGTTGAAACGGCTTAATACATTTGCCTTTTGCCTCTGGGAACATGAGAACAAATCCTGGATTAGAGGCCCTGTGAAACCGAGCTCATCCTTACTCTCATTTTGTATATATACGTATATAAGCTTTAGAGGAAACGAGCTATATCCAAAGGCAGAGCAAGTTTCAAAGCTTCAAAGACAAGATCATCCATTTGATTTGCACCACTTTATCTTCCACCCTTCTCTAAAAGGACATAACTCTTTCTGCATTCTCTCTCCTATTGCTTCTGGAAAGCACGGCTGACCAGAGCTTGGAGAAAGCATTTCATTTCCCCACCTCCCCACATGAGCGCAGCCAGTCTGTGATGCCAAACAGAAGGTCATTCTCTGTCTACTTCGGTGGCACTCTCAGAGCAGGCTGCCATCCCACCGTATTTAACGTACCATTTCTTCATTCTGCTCACGAGACTAACTCTGGGTGCGTGTGAAAGCGGACAGTGGCTCAGCCCATCCTTCAGTAACGTTCAAATCACTGAAACCACCACCTCGGCAAGACCTGAAACCAAAACCTACCTAGTTAAACGATAAGAGGACAGCCTTTACTTTCCAAGCTACAAAACTGAGAATGACCCTTCCGATGGCAGAAAAGAGTCTTGGACTTGGGTTCAGAGTGGGGGACATTTGATCCCCCCCCCCCTTTTTTTTAAAAAGAATAAATAAATCAGACTATACTGCGAGTTCCAGCGATGCCTGGATGTCTGCGTTCAAGCAGAGGCCACATAATTATAACCATCTTGGCCTCACAGTTCCTGTAAACTAATGAATGAATTTCCAGTGCACCTGACCATCACGGCCAGTAGAGGTTACTGGGAGAAAGGCTGCAAGCAGGTGACTGCGGGATGTAGCCAGGCCGGGCTCCTGGAGAGCCACAGTTCCACCCGGCTCCTTCACAAGGAGTGTGTTTCTGCCACGTTGCCTGGCAATCACATGGGATTTCATATTTCAGAAAGCTGACATGTAACGTGATCGCCATATATGCAGGCCACAAGAGGATTATTTTAGGAGCTGTCATCAAATGGTACAGTATCCACTGAAAGAAGGGACAGTAAAGCAGCTGTTAACGCTCACAGTTCAGTTTAAAGGAAAGGAGAGCGAGCATAAATGCACCATCACTTCAAATTCATCCCTTTGTGATGGCAATCCAGAATGGCTAAGCTTCTGTACAGACTAGGGAGAAGTAATAAACGTGGGCAAAAGCTCTGACAGGAGAGAAACTTTCCTATTACTACTTCGTACGGTACAACCATATCCATAGAAAAAACACGACGCCAATAGGCTTTGCAGCCCAGAGCCTGTTCACTCGTCCCCTCGGCTTGGAATAGAAGAACATTCGGCAGAAAGAGAACAAGAGGAGGAAACAGATTGAGCACAGCCCTCCTGACCTAGGAGTTCTCCCCATTGACCTCAAAACCTCTCATTTGCAGAAGGAACTTCTTATGATTCAGTTCCTCTTGAGATGGAGTCTCTTTCTCACTTTGGTGTCTGCCCAGCTTGCGCTGAAGTTACTGCAGGTTTACAGCACTGCAGTTAAATCCACAACCTAGCAACTAATGTCATCCTTCTGCTTATTTGTACCCACATGGTCTGGCAGTAGAAATAAAGTATCCAAGGAGAAAACAGCACATTGCCGGCTGAGCTTGTTGATGTGATCCTTGTCAGTCATTTCATTTCCAATTTATGCTAACCACAACAGCAATGGATAGTCATACTTTAGACAAAGCCTCAGAATCAGAGTAACTTAGCTGGTCAAGGAGGTCCAGCTGCCGTCACTCCTCACTTAGGGGAACAGGAGCAGGAGGTTGGAGTAAATGGTTCTGTGAACCCAGCATCACATAAAGCCTACTCCACTCATCGCTTTTGTGCATGCACTTGCCTGGTTCTCACTCTTTCTATGCAGAAAATATTCTGAACTAATCTAAAACTCTCAAGAGCCAACCTAAAAGGAAGCTTGTCAACAACTAACTGTTGATACTGATTGTTTTTATATCACGTCGCACTATATGCAGTCACCCTTGTGGACACAGCCCTCGTAGTTCTAATTATGGTATTCATGTTATGTTCCACACACTTTTCAGCTGGCTGAGGAAGAAGTTGAGGCAAGCCTCCAAACTACCTTCCCCAAAGACCCCTTATAGAGCCAAGAGTGGGAGATCGATGCTGTAATATTCTAATCACCCATTTTTGCCCAGATCTTACAGTGTAAACGAAAAAGCAGCACAAAGATAGCCCTGTTGCTCAGGTGATGGCACTCCTAGATGCTTGAGTTTTCATGGGCTTTGTTGCAGAAGTCAATCTGTTCAAATGAAATGTTGCACCTCTCCACTTAGCCTATGATCTACTATCGATCTACTAGTCACTCCATTCCCCTGACAATACCACTTTGTCCTCCTACAATTTCTACAGCCCTAGGGACCTCTCTTCAAAGCCTCATTCATTTTTCAGAAACTTCTCCGGGAAGCTGATAGGAGAAATGGGCACAAACTGAAGGCGAAAATCCTGGGCTCACTAAAGTCAGTGGAAATTTTGCTGTCAAATGAATCACACTGGATTTCATCCCCTGACTTTTCACCACTTCCAGAACAGTTCACCCTTGTCTTCTGTGCGTGTAGAAAAAAAAGGATGAGATTCATAAATACAACTCATTGAAATGAAAGTATGACAGTTCTCAAAACACTTCGAAAAAATCTTCTGACTGCAAGAGATCTAAATATAAAGGCAAAAGAAAGTAAGAGCATGTATGAAAAAAGAACAATATTCCTCACCTCAGTAGCTGTGCTTTGGTTGGCTCCATTCTCCAGGAGATATTTCACCACTTCAATGTGGTTCTCTTGAGCTGCCATATATAAAGGAGTAAAGCCATTCTAGGAAGAACACACGAGAAAACATTGTAATGAGGAAACGGAGTATACCAAAAATAACGAACCCCGAATAAATATATGGCTAAAAATGCATTTGTGCTTTTCAACAGAAATGCTTTGTCAGTAGAACAACTTTGTATTTTTTAACTTAATATGGTAACGTTTAATGCCGTTTAAACCCACCAAACTCTACACGCTTTCACACTTGTGTTCTTCTGACACATGTTTTAGGGAAGCAATGGACACGCTAATTACTAACACAGCTATTCCTTGCTAATAATGCTCAGGGACTGTAAAGCTGGCAATAAAGTTTTATGAAAGCTGACAGGAAAGCAAGAGCTTCCTCCATTTATTACATTAACTTAACCAGAGACATCATTCCCTGGAGACCATAAAGTCCATACCTTCCTGACAAGCTGAGTAGAAGCGACAAAGGCTTAACATACTAGATAAAATTTTTTAATACATAAAACATTGCGAATCGTCAAACGTAAAGGAACTCAACCTTGCAAAATAGCAACTGTATTTCTGACCATATGGTAAGTTCATCTATCATTTAACTATAGACATTCACTAAAAGGTCCTACAGTCCTTAAGAGGATCCGCTCTGGATAATAGAGTAATTAAAAAAAAAAAAAACCAAAACCAAAGCCATAAAAACTTCTACGTTAATCAAACTACAGGCGAATTCATTAGACACGCAAGTCCACCCTTTCCATTAAAATATAATGGGAAGAACTGTATCTTCCTGTATATCATATACATATTTATAATATGTATTAAAATGCAAACGATTTTAATTAATTAGCTACAAAATCCTTAAGGAAGAAAGGCATGGATGTGACCTGTGCACCTGATTAATAACTTTCTGCTAAGAGTTTTTAAGGTTGTTAAAAAGGCTTTTGAAAATTCTTGAATATTCTGTAGATTACCATGTAGCGTAAGAGAACATAATCACCTATACGTCTGAAAACATTCTTCTGCCTCGGAATGGTGTTTTTAGGTAGGGCATAAACCATAAACCAGACTTCAAACGTGCAATTTTTTTTTTTTCTCTTGCGTGCTGTCACAAGGGACGATAAGCTTGTGCATTTACACAAGCGGTCAGAATTAATGCAAATGCCGTGATAACGAAGAAAATTGTTTCAGAGAAGCCAATATTATTTCTTCTAGCAAACTTTCCTAACGAAACGTTTCCTAATGAAATGAAATCTCATTTTTCAGTCACTAGATAATACAGCTGATTGTAGAACTGATGTCTTTACAACCCCCCTCTGCATTTACAAATGAAGATTTCTCAGGCAATAAATGTCATTTATGCTGTGTGTGCCATATGATATATGTCATATACATTGTAGCAAGCCTTTTAATACAGCTTTGCATAACATCCTGGCATTTCCATCAACAATCTTGGGACACATAATTCAAAAATGGCACCCAGAGAACAGTTAACAGCAGCTCAACGCCAAAACGGTGGGATGTATTTTGAGTGGCTTTTGCACAGGGGTCTGTCTTTGGCAGGTATCATCCAATATTCTCAGCAATGACTTGCAGGATGGAATAGAGTGCTCTTATTACAGTTACAGACAACATGAAAAAGATGGTCTGCAAGTACACCACGCAACAGGATCATCATTTGAAATGTTCCTGTCACCCTGGAGAAAAGAGCCGGAAATGTAATTTAGTAAGGCCAAATACAAATTTCTGTACTACTGCGGGAAAAACAAAGTATGCAAACAGGGAGTGACAAGTTACAGAAGAATTCTGCAGAAAAGGACCTGAAGGTCACAGTGGTCTACCAGAAAGTCACTGGCCAATGAGCTCATGCTGCGGAAATGAAGACAATCGTTGCACTGGCGTAAAAATATATCTCCCCGGGGAAGCTATTTTTCTTTGAGAGAAGACTAGTAATTGGTGGTTTTCTGCCTGGAATGGGAAAGCTGAGGGAAAACAAGAGAACGCTCTTTAAAGAGGAGGGTAAAGGTCTGTTCTGCGTGTTCACGATGACTAGGACAAACAGGGAAGCACATAGTTTACTAAGGTTGCTAGAGAGAAAATTCACGTTAGGCTTTAAGAAAAGCCTCTTAACAGTAAGGTCAGTCTGCGTTGCATTGAGACGTGTGGCTTCCCTCCTCCCGAATCGCTGTGAACACCAGGCAGCAAACTGGAAGCACAAACTAGGCAAAGGAGCCAGCCTCTTCCACGCGCACCCTGGGGCTGGGAGGCCGGCGAGTCGGGGGGCGTGCTGTCTCCTGGCCCCTCCTCAGACAGCTCTTTAGCAGAGGGAGGTAAGAGATCTCATCACGGCGTAAAACGAAGAAATGCTCTTTCGCGTGTCATTCGAAAGGTGCAGAAGGGCGGGGGATTGCCAGGCGTGGGGACTGAGCTGGCAGCAGGGATTAGGAACAGATTGGTTTCTTTTCGATGGCACTTGCACAGAATAGCACAGAGAGAACCGCAGGTAACCGAGTTGGCTCCCGTGTTCCATTTTCCTTCCCACTCCGGAAAGAAACAAAATGGCAACCTATTAGGTATAACTAACAGTAATTTTCCACCCACCTCATCAGTATTTTAATATTAAAGTCTAATGTAGCCGTTTTTTAAATGGTAATGCGTGCCATTTTTAAAATCTTTCTAGCACTAAATATTACATCGATGAACACAAGGGTCACACCGACTAATATAAATCCGGGGAATATGAGAATTTTCAAGCCAGAGCAAATCAATTTGCTTAAAAGCTTTGAAGAATCCTATTTTTTTTTTTAATCAACTCAAGTCCCTAGTTCTGGAACAGCATCAAGACAGTAAATCCTGGATTAGGAGACCATAAACAATACATATACGACTTCATGACCATTTAGCACCAAGAAACACACATAGATCCAGAAGAGTGCCCATTATATCAAGGATATCCTCCTTATGTGCTATAATCATACCTGAAACTACAGCAATTGGGGGTAAGGAAATTCTTGTACGTAAAATCATAGCCTTTTTTTTTTTTTGCTGTCAAGCTTTATTTATAGTTTAAAACTACCGTATATATTTTCTTTAAATCTGGCTTACTTTGGAAATTGCAACAGCGTGCCAAGTTCTATATGCAAAACTGCCTACACCAGACACACTGACAAAGCTTCCCCCGAATGTCGCCCCCCTGGCAAGGTCGAGCCCGATTTCTCCCCGCTGGCAGGGTGAAGTCTGCTTTCTCAGTGAAGAACTGGTTTCAGAGCTTTTAACTGCGGTGCTCCTGACCTCAACACTTCTGGTTCTTAGCCAGGAAACTCCTATTTTAGGATTGCCAGTATTACCGTTCTCCCTGGCAGAGCTCTACCCAGTGAGATTACCTGCTAGCCCTGCTGGAGCTCTTCCTTCTCAGTTGCCAACCGGACCCCAGGACTTCCACGCCTCCTCCCATTCGGCATAGTTTCTATGATCTGGCTGGCTGGCTGTATCCCACACAGCAAGTTTCTGTCTCTCTCAGCCAGTTCTGCAGTTAAATGGAAATGCCCACAACAAAAGCATATCCTTCCCTTCACTTCCTTTACCTTTGTTACTCTAAAATCCCCTTCCCCGTTTCTCATCTTTTAGTTTCAAAGAGCATTATGCCAATACTCGGCTTCTCTGTTCTGCTTCGAGAGATATTTCAAAGCTCAAGATCCCAGATGTCTGCAAATTGAAGAAAACATGTTTTCCCTAGACTTTTGTTTCACTTCCCCGAAGTGTTCTACTGAATCCGAGACATTCTGGTTAACGATCCCCCATGTACGTACTGCAAAGGGGACAGACCTCTCCCCTCCTTGTTTTAGCATGTGGAATGGGATACAGAGGGTTTATTGGGCCAGGGCTGGGGAATCTTTATTTCAATACATTTTCCTTCAGCCTATGATCCCGTACTGTATAAACACAGCCCAGAATTAAAGTAAAAATACTGACTGTGGCATACAAATGTGACCTGGAAAAGGAAAAATGCACTTCATTTTGCTTTTTCTGTAAGCCCGGCTGTGTAATTACGTTACGCCTGTATGTTTAGATTTTGTACATCATCCGAAAAATAAAAATTAATTTTGCAATGATATATAACATTCATTTTCAAACAATGATTTCATCAGAGTATTTGTAGTGAGGACAGAGCACTCAGATTTCATTATTCTTACAAATGTATGCTGCAACATGTTTACTGCTAAAAAACAAAGTTATAATGAGAAATTAACGCTAAACAAATAGAGTATATTTCATACTCCATTCTTTCTACTACATTCACTGATTTACTTGGTAATTTGAGGAAATGAGTAGCTCTCAATGATTCTTCAAGCTATTAATGCAAATTGGCAAGTCTATATATGACTCAGAATTTGTATCATTAAATTTTGCCCAAGCCCTAATGAAGAACACAGTTTGAAGAAGCAGAGGGATTATTAGAGCATTTAGAAAATCACACAAACAGTTATATAGCTTGGTTGAGCTTTATTTTATGGCGGGCTCTCAGGGAACCATGCTCTTTGCGCGCAGTACCAAACGAACAGAGGCAAACATCTCCCAAACTCTGGTTAGCAGCCAGCACCTTTGAATGACTGGCCTACCCATGCTTCTCCGTGAAGATGGAGCCTTTAGTGCCTATATACCTACAGTATCTATACACCATATATCCGTATATCTCTCTCTGTATTCATGCTGACAAGGAAAAGAGAGAAAATAGAGATACGTTATTTCTTCCCTCAGTTTGCCTCTTTTAAGATGACACATGAGAGTTAGCAACATATCCCGTGATTGAATAGCTAATGTAAACCCAAATGAACATATCTATCTTATTTTAACGGCCTCCAGGACCTGTTTCAGTCTGTATTAGAAGACCACTGACATTACCAGGGAAGAGGAGACAACTGACATCTAATGCAACTGTTTACATAGAGCAAATGCTCGTTCCTACTCACTCTTCAAGATGTAACTACCAACCAGAAGGTCAACGCAATCAGCGTATTGCCTGACCCAGACCAGGTGCCTCCTCTGCCTCTCCATCTTACTGCATGGGGTTTTGGCTTGGCATTTTGGTAGCCTTCTCCCCCCCCAATTTTGCTTCGTATCAAGGAAGCAAAAAAATTATTTTCTCAAGGTCACAAATGAAAACCAAATTAGCCAGCCTTTTTCTGCAACCTTTACTACAACTCTGCAAGTGCACTTCTCGAGCAACATTCGGGGAGGATTCTGTGCGCAAAATACAGCCCATATAAAAGCTTCGTTTCCTTTGGGTCACTCTAGACTTTCCCTCATAGGACCCGGCACTTAAAATAACCTAAGAGAAGCCTTTGTGAAATTACGCTACCTTCTTCCCTGTGCCACCTTCTCTTTCTGCTCTCGTTAGAATTTAAGCCAGCCCCAAAAAGGAACAGACATTGGCACAAAGGATGAGACAAGGGCGAGACAAGCTTAGATTACTCATGCAACAGCTCACACAGATTATAAAATCTTCTGATTTATAGTCATGTGTTAAGATATCATTTTACACAGTAAGATCATGATCATTTCTGGGGCCTCTAAGTTCAATAACTTCAGAATATTGCTCAACTTCAACAAGAATGATAAGTTCCTGCTGTAAATCTTTATTCAGTGACACACAGTGAATCTCTCGGTTTTCCCCATTTTTCCACAGATAATAGCCTAAACCAGTGACATCTACATCTCACCTTAACACTTAAAAAAAAATAACTACGTTCACTCGCTGTTTCCCTTCATCTGAGTCTCCAGTAACCTCCACAGGAGAGGAAATAGCCACTCCAGGGAAGGAAGAGGACCAGAGGTGATGGGTGCAAACTCAAACACAGGAGGGGCCCTCCGAACAGCAGGAAGCAGGTTTTCACTGTGAGGGTGACCGAGCACTGGCAGAGGTTGCCCGGGGAGATTGTGGGAGTTTCTGTCCTTGGAAAAGTTCAAAACCATCTGGACACAGCCCTGGGCAGCCTGCTGTGAGTGGCCCTGCTCCAGCAGAAGCATTGGACCACATGACCTCCAGAGGTACCTTCCAACCACTATGATTCAGTGAAAAATCCTCTAACAATCCAAGCAATTAATTATTTTTAATCAATGAAATATGAGTTACAAACAAATGCAACACTGCACGCTAAATTAAGAACACAGATCTTGAGAGGGTCAACAATATCACAATTCTGGGAACTTTGTTGTGCATTATGCTCCGAGCATTATTTTCAGCAAGTCTAAAAATAAACTCTTCATAAGAGGATTGTATCTTAGGAGGACAGATTCTCTGCCTAAAAGGGTGAATTAAGGATAAATCAAGGTACCTACTTGAACTTTTAAAAGTCTCTTTTTTTTTTTTTTTTTGTTAGCTTACATCAAAATCTGAAAGTTTTACATAGTGGTAACTTATTATTCACATTCCTCCCTCTTTTCCTCTAAAATACATTTTCCATAAAACAAACATATAATCCATATTCTTTTTCAAGAAAAAAAAAATCTCAGAAATACTTGGACTACTACATCTATTTGTTCAAGCAAATACAAAATTGGCAAATTTGTGAAGATATGCTAAAGGGGAATTCAGAGCATTTAATGTTAAGTTGCCAAATTTAAGGTGCCTGAGGGGTCTCATTTTGCCATAGAGTCAAGGGAAAGTGAGCTACTCCAAAGAGAGATTGAGAATATTCGAATCAAGAACACAGCTTGCTCAACTGACAGCACAAGCAGCATGAAATCGAGAATGCAAAGGGGGATAGAAGAAAACTACCCTTTTTTACATCTATGACTAAAGAGGATTAGAAATAGCACGTTTACTATCAGAACTGGAACTCTAAATAGTGATTAACTGTATAATACTATATACATTAAGAAATTGATTTTCTTTTTTTAATAAACAACTGTATTTAAACTGATGTATTTTAGCAGGCTTTCACAAGTTGAAAACAACTAAAACTCCTGGAAAACTCCTGCCCTTTTTTCCCCCCAGTAAGCCCGCAGTGCCTACCAAGCATTCAGATCAATGCTGCCAAGGTGTGACACGTACTACTTGCATACTGCTTGATTTTATCTTTAAATGCTTTATCAAAAGAAGATCTAATTTGTGTAAAATGTACCACTGCAATACTCAGAAAACAGTCTGATATTCGTCTACAGGTTCTCTTTGGGACCCTAGCAGGGAATTTGATTCTACTTCAACCATAAGGAAAAGCGCTGAACAAACACCAGTGCAAAAAACAGATGATGCCTTTGAGAAACGTAATTCAGTTCAAGATTCTTTCCTTTTTCTGAGGGAAGTGATTTGCTCCAGCTTCACATCTGGCTCAGCCTTGAGAGACTGAGGAAGAAAGTGCGCTCTCTTCCCCTCTTGTCCTCCTGCCCTTCTGACTGCACCGTTGTGACGCCGACGGCACCTTCGTGGGGGGAACCTTTGTTCTGTCCTATATCCACGTTACGAGAAAGAGGGATTCAGTAAAAGCATCTTTTGGCTACATCGACAACCAGCTAAAACTAAACACTGTAGATTTCTGGTATTGATCCAGCACCTTATGTTTTCTGACCAGATTCTTTCCTCTGTGTTTCAAAAGCACATTAGTATATATTCATTTTCCTGGGGTATCATTTCCTTTTATAATAAAGCTGGAAAGTGCTAGTAAAAAGGATGACACGCAGACGAGATGTAAGCGTGCGCGAGCACAGAATTATTCGATGTAAAAGTGGCACATCTGTAAGGGCACAGGAGAGCTACTGGATTCTAACCTACGGTAAAATTCCGCAACAAGCGCTAGCTAATCATTTAGGTGACAGTCCTTACATTCGTAACACACAGCAGATGCTGAGGCCCACGGGGTCCCATAGACGATTAAAGCTGAGAACAGAATTTAGGAAAAAGGCCAGAATTACTGGATCTAGGGAGGCTGGTGGTTCTACTTTATTGTGCCAAATGGTTAAACAAACAAAACAATGAAAGAGTATTTACTTGTTTGACATGATGGATCATAAGACTAATTGTTAATAAATAAATTTGAAAAATGTAGTGACACAGAAGCCTGCACTGAAAATAGTACCACCTCTTCAGCTGTCTCACTAATTCCCTAGTAATATAAATAGTGTTCTCCGCTCTATACTTACACCACTGCAATAATTGTAAAGCCTATGGATAAATGCTGTTGTCTGGGTTTGTGATGAACTTGGTAAGCTGATTCATGAGCAATCGCACAGCACTCCAACTGTAGCACTATGTATGCGACACCTGCTGCCTCACCGCTACGAGAACCCCTGTCTTGGGAAGTGTATTTTACGGCAAGTCACCTCCCAGCTCAGATGCCAAATCCAAAGAGCACAAACATTCTATTTTAGCAGCTTCAATTATCACGATTTTCTCCTCAAGAACAGCAAAGCAACAACAGAGCCTGAAACACAGCCAGGCAGGCAGGAATCAAGATGTTCTCTGCCTTGGAAATGTCCTTTTTACAAAGAGGAAACCTAGAATAGAAACTGAGCTGATGGAGAATAATGGGAAGAAAATAGATCGGTCGTGCACAAGAAAACAGAACCTTGATACTGAGCATGGGTTAGAGGCCAAAAGCTTAGCCGGGGCAAAGTCTCGCATTTGAATTCCGGGCAGTCGTCCAAAACAACATTTGGGGGTTGACTTCCAAACGTGGTAAAGGAAAAGCAGTACTGAAAAAAACAATTTCTTTTATGTATATGTTTGAGGGCTGGAAAGAAGACAATATTACACTGAAATTATAAATACAACGTTTGTATTTCTTTGGTTGCGACTCAGTTATAGCTACACTCTCATAAATATATGCGGAAAACATTTCCACTGCTTGGTTCTTATCGCCGCAGATTGCGTCATTACAGTAGGGGTGGAATGGGGCGTGTTGGTCTGGTGAGCCCTTACCTGCCAGCTGGTATGCCGATTTACCCGAGGCTCCTAAAGTTTATGCATTTTAAGAATAAATATTACAGGCCGTGTATCACATTATTAGCTAAAAACCCCCTGTTTTCAGGGTTGAAGTGATTTGTTTAAATTAAAATCTTCCAACCTAGACCACTGGTCCCTTTACAGCACTTTAACGGAGGCTGCAAGTTAACAAAATAGGCTAAGAGGTAGGTTGTAAATATTTTCAGATTGTTTTCAGTCTTTGTTGATTGAGGTCCTGACACATTCAGTTACTTTATGGCTGCAGCTGGGATCCAGGAGACAGACATCAAACTGGCTCAGTACCTTCCTGTGCTCTTTAAGAGCTCCTGATCCTCAGAGCAGCTTTTGAGGGAAAGCCAACCGAGTCCCGTATCTCCACATCACCACACTGCTTCTTCTGCAGGTGACACCACAAACTGGGCATCCTCATAGGGTTATTTTTCCTTTAACTGTATGAATTATTTGGGGAAATGGGGAAGTCCCACATGAAGGCGCTGATATTAACGATCATTATCTTATGTTCACGCTCTGTTATCCTGCAATTCTATGTCAATCTGTAAGCACTGCTTCAGTCTCGCGTGCACAGGCATCCCGCTCAACTCCACTTCCACGGTCGCCTGAGATCATGCTTCGAGATCAGGAATAAGGGCTCTTTATCATTAACTGATAATTACTGTAAGAGACAGGCAGCTGAAGCTTGGGCTAGTTTAAGGCAGGATGAATAAATATCTCTGTTCTTTCGTTGTTCTTAATGTATTACTTTTGTTTACATCTCTCAAAATCCATATTATCCTCCACAAGGCATATCTTCTTTTTTTTTTTTGGCTCCCACCCCCCCAAGATAATGGGCCTGATCCTTTATTACATTAGCAATGATGAACTGCAGCTAAATGACTCCCTGTTGACATACAGCAGCTAGAAATCCGGCTCTCTAAATATACTGGTATAAAAGCAGAAAGCCCAGTTGGTGGAATTAAAACCTTTTGTCATAATAGAGTGACAAATACTCTGCAAAACACGCTCCATTCTGAAGGTAAGATTATCGTTACAAACCATGGGGAGAGCAATCTCTGGTAAAGCAAATCCTAGGGCATCCTGAGAGAGACAAGCTGATCACTTCTCCGAGAATCACATAAATCCTCCTTTTGCTTTTGTGGTAACACTGAATATGGACATTCAACCACCTCTCTTACCACTCATTTTTGGGAAAGCATATTGAGGCTGGAAATTTTGTGTACTCGAACAATTGCTTCAGTCTGATGAATAGTCCGGATAAGAATACTCTAGCAGTCACGATAGCATCTCCTATGTGTCGAAAGGGGAATCGGTAACCATAATGGGGGCAAATTTAAACATAAATATTTCTTGGCTAATGCGTTTGCAATGAGCTTAGAAAAGGATATAGAGGAAAGGAAACCAGAGGGCTTTTAAATAACAAGATCAGCTTGGGGTAGGACTGATTTATCTAATCCTTGCTTTCTGTATCTGGGTCACTTTAAATAATCTGATGATTAAAATGTAGCTCCTCCTTTTGAGAGGGCCCCTAGATGAAGCAGTGGTCGAAGCACAACCTTAGCAGCTAACAGGGACCGCGTTCTGTTCTAAACTCTGTTGCAGAAATTTTAAAATTGAAAGGGATAATTTCTTTCTCAGGCGACTCCAGGATATGACAGCTCCCTGACAGTTACTGAACAGGCGTGAATTATATTTCCTCATTTTGTCTTTTACTTTTCAGGTCTTTGAACCTCAAACACTTGACACTTGTCAAATCACCTCATCCTAGGAGGTGCAGCTCTTCACCTGAGGCTAACTTTTTTTGACCTTGTTTGGAAGGGAGGAGGGTCAGGACGGATCCATTCCATAAGGCATGCGTGGTCAGGACAGCTCAGCGTCATTGCCACAGGGGATGGTCTACAGGTAGACTCAGCTATTAAGATTAGAGCAGTAGGGTTATCGTCACATTTGGCAGGCTAATATTCCAGTTATCAGACATCTCTGATGCCTATACATGAGTCAGATGATACAATCTGACTTTATGAGAAGGCAATAAAAACAAACGGTAATTTATCAAAGGGAAGGGTTGAACTGACTAAATTGGTGATGTTTCTTCCACCTGGGAAAAAAGATCAAGAACTGGCATAAGAATTGGTAAAACGTCGCAAAAACAGACACTCATTGAGAGGAAGATTACACAAAAGAATTCCTGTTCTAATGCACAAGCAACAACTAAGAATAGGTTTGGGGTAAAGAAGTGATCCAGCTGTGAAAGGAGGATACCACTGGGCTCAGTGAAAGCGTGTCATGGGTGGGTGGCTGTGAGAAAGAGAGATAAGTGGCTGATGCCACTTCATGGCTCTGCGTAATGAAACATTTCAATGCCCCCACTGGAATTCAGAAGTACCTACAGGGTCATCCACACAAGTGAATACATATTGCAAAAGATTATATCATTCCATGGGATGACCTTATTCTGCTCTGCAAGGAAATGTAATCAAAGCTCAGAGGAATAGCCTGGACCAACCCCAGGAGATCTGTTACCCACTTGACATTATAGTTTGTACCATCCAATCCCCAGGCGAGATTTTATATTGTCAATGAGCGCAGCTTGGTCAGGCCTATATGTGACCAAAAATTATGGTCAAATCAAGAAAAGAAATTGCAGAAATTGTTTTTTTTACTTGATGACACAGATCTAGTCCGCTTACTGAACTACGAGCAGAGGCAACTAAGTGAAGGTTTTATAGAGACTCATTATATAAATATGTTTTCTCCAGCAACGCCTGTAGCAAAAGGCAATTCTAATTGAGCCAAACAATGGCACACCGGTCAAATTCTACGTGGAAGTACGCCAAAAAAGGACCAGCAACTTCTAGATCTCTCTGGCCATTTCTGGGCTTGCCCTCATTTCAGCGTTTGCCTGAAACACACCCAAGGAAGATGTCAGCTCTCAGATGATGTGCATGCAGGTGAAAGTGGAGTCATTCAATTAGTAATCACTGTGCAATTAGGCTTTGTATCAAAATAGAAATTACTTTTCTAAAAATAGCAGTGACGATGTATTAGCTCAAAAGGAACAGACTTCTTAAAAGAGGAAGATGAACAGAACAACAGCTCTGAAGGCCAACATGAAACTGAAGGGCAAAGCAAAGTAATCTAATAGAAAAACAAAATCCATAAAATCAAAGTCCTGAATGCGTAACAGTCTCAGATAGCACAGATGGGGTTTGTAATCTCAGTGGTTACAGTGCTTTTAATAGCATTTTCTGAGATAATTCTGTTGTTTCGTTGTTGCAAGGAACTCGGAAATCAGTGTGGTGTTTTTGATATCACTGGTGGTAAGTGTTGATAAAGGCCAGTGTTTCCATGTAATTTAATGGAGAAAAGGAAAGGAAAGCCGATAAACTGAACGAGCTGGAGTTGAGAATACTCTTTTATCTATCAGTTTTATCATCAGTGAAAAAATCTTGTCACTATGGCAAATTGTCATCACTGGAAATGAGAATGACCTTGACAGATACCAAGTTCTTTAAAGAGGAAGTTATGGAGCAACCTGAGTAACTTCACTGGCATTAAATCACTACCAACAAATGGCATTTAGCAGGGGCCTAAAAAAAATAAAGTGTGAAATAACAGAGATACCAAGGAGAGGATGTAATGTACCCTCGATACCAACAGCTGTTCACAAAAGATTTAAGAGCGACAATACAGCATCGATTTTTAAAAACGGAATTGAGAGAAAATGAGAGAAAAATAAACTGAGCATTTCAGTCAATTTCTCACTTTTTTATTCCAATTTGCCTCGAGTTTGTATTTTTGTTCATTTCTGACCTTCTCAAATAAGCTCTTTTCTGATATGACTTCTTTTTTCTCTTCACCTTCTCATCAATGACATACTTCCTGACAAAAAAAACCCTTAGTATTCGAGTATTCAAGCACATTCTCTTCAGTCATTCTCTTCTCCTTTTTCTATATAACTTCATATTTTTCTTTTTTGACTGACTGCACTTAAATATGCTTCAATCTTTCTCGATCTTTTATCATAAATCAAGGGTCTATTCTTTATTAATTTTGAAGCTTCTGGTTTTCTCCTCTCTTTTTTGCTAACTTATTTATTTTCTATGACACATGTGATTCTTGAGCATGTCAATTCAATCTCGAGTAGAAAGGCAGCATTTATTATCCTCATTCCATTCACGGGGCATACAGAAATTACTTTTTTATTTAATCTTCCAAGGGAAGCCTCTGGCAAACCACTATTAGAACCAAATTCTTAGGAGTCTGCTCAGAGCCCTGACTGAAAAAAAAATACATCGTTTCCACCCATCATATAGGCAACATCTGTTCATTCATATTCACATCACTAGCTACACATGGGAACATCTGCATGAACACTCGCACACAAATACTATTCAAAGTGCTGAATACTATCAATAGATATTACCCAAGTGCACTCAACAGTTACCAAAAAGATGACAGATCTGGGACATCCGCCTCCCTCTCCATGTGCAATTGTCTATTGTTGTGCTTATGACAGTGCTTTGACCAGGAAACCATATGACAGAGCGGTCCCTACAAGGGGACACCTTCCACTGGAAATGTCCCCTCGGTAGCCACATCAAGAGCCTCTGAACATCTCCTCCTGCCTGAAGCAGCTATTATCTATCTCTTCCTGAAAAGCTCAGCAAGCCAGAAAGACGCAACCCAAAGGCCCCCACAGCTGGATCATGGCGCATTCAGGGCTAACCCTCCCATTCAAGTCAACGGGACTTGTTTAATTAAGACAACGTGGCACAAATCCAGGACATATGTATCCTGTCTGGAGGCAACCAGTGAGCAGCACTGGGGAAAACACATCCTCCAGCAGATTCATTCAAGTAATTCAAGCAAATGCCTGCTAACAGGTCTGTGTACATTACACAGAACATCCACTGCTAACAATAAGCATGTTTAAAACTAGAAGGATGTATAAAATAATACCTGTGGAAACAATTTCCAATTCTGGTAGGAGGAGGAGTTGTTTTCTTTTTTTTTTTTTTTTTTTTTTTTTTTCCCATTTTCATTTAGAGAACTTAATTTACTTTTCCAGCATAAGGAAAAGTCTTTATGAAGACTTGCTGAGGGATAAAAGCTTCACGAAAGTATCATTTTTACAATTACTTCTCTTACCATGTTCAAAATCCTAACATTAAAGACATTACTTTATCTTCTTATACACATGAAAAGGCTGATAAATGTACAAAGAAGTCATCCAGTTAGGTCATTATGAAAGGAGTTTGCTAAATTTTTCAGCAATGGAATTACAACATTTCTTATCTTTAATGGAAGTAGAGTACAGGTAGTAACTGACCACCAGCTGTCCTGAGACAGTCTTTAGCAGTCGCTTTGGGGCAAAAAGCATAATAAAGAAAATATTTTAGAGATCTTGGAGTCAGGCAGCTTAAAGATCTTCTCAATTTCTCTCTCTTGTCTTAAAATGTAATGAAGGTACAGACAAACCTATTCATTTTATAAGCCTATTCGTTCATCTCCTGCTGTCTACTTACTTTAGACGGTCCATCATAAATTCGTAACATCCAACAACAAAAGAACACCCTCCAGGTCCCAGTTTCCCAGGTCTGGGCAAGCAAGATGTGGAGCTGGTCAGACTTAGGATGGAGTCTGACAAATCAAAACCTTTTACAAACTTCTCTGCGTTCCTAATGATCAGGAAACGCGCTACAGAAGAGTACTGAGAAAAGCATCTCACAGAGGCCCAGCTATCCTTCCTGAAACTCTCTTCAACCAAGGGAGTTCCTAGCTGCACTGTTAAATCACATCACTCTCCTCTTGTTCTGCTCATGTATCCCAGCAAGATTAAGCTGAGGGCCATTATCTTGCCAATAGACAGTTAAGCGCTAGGAAAATTTAATTTGAAATTAATCTACCCCTGAAGCGTGACTTGTTTTTCTCATTGTCTTACCTTACACCATTACTGCAGAAATGATATTTGCGGTCACTGAATGACGCACCGGGACTCAATTTGAACACTGTTAGTTAGCTCGATGATTTACTTTGAGAATGTCACAAGCTCACTAGATGCTTCAGAGAGATGCAGTTTCTTTATCATATATAGTCCTCATCTATACCATCTGTTCAGTTCTCCATAGCTACAGACAGTTGCCACAGTTAAAGTAACATTTACAAACACTAAATTATTTATTTGATAAATTGTTCCTAATACTAAACAGAGGAAATAACAGGTATCTCAAAATATGGTTTAGAATAACTTGGTCAATCAATCTATGGTGCTAATAGTGTGCCTGTTTGGAAGGGCAGAGGAGATAGGAACAGCTGGCTCGGAAAACAAACCGTCATCTAGCTAGTTTGCAGTATGCTGTTCGCTGCGGATCTAGCCCATGTTGTTTACAGCCCTGAAATCACAGCGGGCAGGCAACTGCCTCTACAGCCTCGTCCAAACCAGGGAGAGAGGAACTGGCCATCGGTCAGTCTCTGCAACGCCACCACGTTCTCTGGTGTGTTTTGGCAGAGCAGACAAGCTTCGCATCAGTGGAAATAACAGGGTGCTTTTTACAGCTGGTTTGCCTGCCAGGACAAGGTGAATTTTCCCCAATTCAAATATACCTTCCAAACTTTTGATTTAAATTCTTACTGATCACATAAAGAATGAGTTTAGAAGCCTGGATTAAGTCATCTGCAAATCTTTAGCCAACAAATAACCATGAAAAGCAATTCTATAAATCAAGTCTTCGAGAAATTATCTTCTTTGTTACTGCTCACCAAATTCAACTCAAACATATGATGTAATATTTCCACACTTTGAAAAACTTCTGAAACAATTTATTAAAGCACACAAGAAATTCCTAAAAGAGTTCAGTCAACAAAAATGTGAGTTCCTGTATCGCACAATGAGTATATATAATGACTTCTATCTGTTATTTACTTTTATTTTACTTACCGTTGAATGCTATGTAAGCCTCAGTTTGACCGATGCGTCAGGGTTGGACATTGGGAATCGCCACCTAACATCTCAGATCTATCTTATAAAATGTCACCAAATAACTTTTAGAAGAGAAAACAGCATCGTACCTGAGATTGTGCATTAATGTTGGCTCCTTCCTTAACCAGAACTTTCACAACTTCAGCTTGTCCTGCTAAGGACGCAATGTGCAGGGCTGTATTCCCTTTCTGTTATAGGGAGGGGAAAAAATGAAAGACATTACGCTTCTTTAGGAATAATTTCAGCCAGCAGTTTTTTTTATAACATTCATTTTTTTGAGTACAATTTTACCTTACAGTTCCGTGATGTTCCATAAACATCATGGGGGATAGAACCAGCAGTTGCAGCCATGAAGATTTCTTGAGTGGTTGTGTAACATCCTAACATAACTTTTGAGTGAAATTATGGAATGTGTCTGGGGCATGGGAGAAACTTCTAGGTAAAGTTTAGTATGGGCTAACAGGTTTTTTTTGTTCAGGTCCAGAGATCATGCCCTATAGAAGGTAGCTGAAATCTTAGGAGTCCTAAAATTCAAGCTGTGAATCCCATGTGAAATGAGATTTCCCAGTGCAAGACCCAAAAGGACGATCTGACTGTTAAGTAACAGAAACCAAACTTCTAAACGCAGAAGATTAACCTTTTTCTCTCTTCTCTAACTGGCATAAAATTAAAACATATTTTTGAAAGGTACTAACTTTACGTAAAGAGACGCCCTGCACAATAAAAACAATCTCTCTCAAAACAGCAGCAGTGTAGTAAACCACTACTTTTGTAAGAGCCTTGTATTTTCCCCTGGCCAATCTCTCATCCCAAGAGCAACATTTAAAAGGCTTTAATAAACAAACAAGGTTCATAAAACCAGAACAAAACCCTGAAGTCCTATCTAGAACCTGGTGGTTCTACCAACAGCTTTACTGAGGGGTGACTTAAAGGTGTTTTTGAAGGAGGGAACTTCTGTTTTTCCATCAGTGATGAAAACCACAAGTTCAGCAAGAAGCACTCTGAGCTGAGGACCAAGCGTTAACCTTGGTGGAGATCCTGTGCATTAGAAATCATAAAAAAAAAAAAAAAAATGAGAGCCACAGGCACACGGTGGTGGTAACTGAATGCAAAGGCTGAGCACAGGCAGCTAACCTAGACGCTACGAGTCAAACTTTACATCGTTCAAGCCAACAAATCTGGCCCATCACAAGGAATTTACCACCCATAGACAAATAACGTACTGATTGAATGCTCTGGACCTTCGCATGTGCCTGCCTGTGGAAAGGCTGAAGGCAAAACAAATCATCGCACAGGTGTGTTTTTCCCTTGTGCCCTTGGAGTGAAAAGGTTCTGGATATGACACAGTCAATTACCGTTTTTTCACAGATTTGAAAAAATATCCACTATTTTGAGCTATATTCACTCTCTTCATAATGGGGACTAGTCATTGGAAATGATGAGAAATTTGGCATTGCTAAAATCTTTTAATGCTTCCCCTGTAAACAGACTGTACATCCATCTGCATTTACTACCGGTGAGCTTCAGCAAGGAACACAGACTCACAGGCCATAACAGAAATAACATTTTAAAATATCAGTGAGGTATTTATATTATCTTATTTTGTACTATAATGATTTTTTTTCTAAATTTCTCCCAGGTATTTTACTTTTTTTCTTTTGTGAATAAACTTACAGACATGCATGAATTACCTTAGTGGCAGAATCCACAGCCGACCCTCTTTCCAATAATTCTTGTACCAGTCCCACATGGCCTTCTTTAGCCGCCAGGTGCAGAGCATTGAGTCCATTCTGTAAGCAGAAGGGCCATATCAATTACAAATATCAGCTCTGAAGATACACATTCCTACCTTACCCCGGTATAAGAAGAAGATTAGTAGCTGGAATACTATTACATCTCTTAGCTGACTGTCTACATAAGTCAGATACTTTGGACTTGCCTAGTTAAGCCAAGGCATTGTGTGACAAACTTCTCCAATAACTTTTTTCTCATAGCAACAAAGAGATCAAAACAAACCATATTTTGCAAGTATCCATAAGAGATTCCTTCCTTTCTGATAGTTTCACATTTCCCCAGACTACACCCTTGGGTATCTCCATGGAGCCCATTATTTCAAAATTTGAGTGTATATCTGCCTTCTCTTTACCATTACCTTACCTAGCCCCACTGAGGTATTACCAACACAGAGAAATCCCAGGACTTAACCAAATTTACACAGGATGTGCTTATTCAATCAGGATTGTTACAGGCGGATGTAGCTGCCCTGAACCCTGGACTCTCCTCCTCTCCTCTGGGATAAGTGGTATCAGACAGAAAACCAAAAGCACAAGTCGACCAAAACGGTCGTGGATTACATGTGGCTTGCAAATTATGTTGATCCTTGACTTAGTACCTCTGCTGGTTGCTGATGAGCAAGTCTTGGCTAAACTTTGAGGGTTTGTAGCTTCATTCAAAAAGGAAAAGAAACGTTATGAAATAAGAGCTAGGATTTTCCAAAAAAGCAACCTAAGAAAGTTAGCGGCTAAATCCTTTTCACGTTAAATAGGAATAAGATACTTTATCTTCTATAAATTCCAGCCACGGAAACTGTATCTTCCTCTTCCTAGTATCCCTATTGCACCCAAGGGAAAAATATAAAATGACAGTCTACTGTCTCTGAATTGCCAACCTATTTTTCACAATCCTACGGTATTTTTCATGGTACATCAGGCAGGTGACAGCAACAGATCCTGCCATTGCCCTCAAGCATTCTCCTGTTTTCCATATTGCAAGCGTCGTAAGAGATACTCAGGTATTGGAGTAACTTGCAGCAGGTTTAGCACTGTGTAATTTTTATCACTTTACTTGTCTCTAGGCAGTTCATAGTCATTTAATTGCAAAATAAACAAGCAGCTTTCTGGTCTTTTATTTGTCCATCCACAGAGGCAGTTCAAGCTCATAATTCCCAGCAGGATTTTAAAGCACTTAGCACTTCACAAGAGGCATTTAACGGGAGTGGGTCCAATGGCTGCAGACACAGCAATCCAAATGCATTTCTGAAGTAACTCCATTTAATTCTACATTCATGTACGCAGCACAGGCAGATTTTGTGGTCAAGTTCAGAAGTGCAACTATGAGAAAAGCAAAGAAGCTGAAGGAAGGCTACATTCACAAGCCGCCAAAAGAAGAAGAATACCCTATGCAGCTTGCTAGTTAGGAGATGCTAATGAGAAATGTAGTTTCAAATCCCATTAAGCGAGTAAAGCAACAGCAACCAGATCTTCCTTATTCCAGAGGAACACTCTTACTACCAAGCTGCGGAGCCCAGGGGTGGCAGTAGTGCCATGCCCTGGACCAAGGATAAATTCTTAACCAAAATTATGTGGTGAGGCTGACCATAATCATCACGATGAGGAACGCTTACATGCCAATGAAGGTTTTGCAGGCTGAAAACATTTCAGAAAGGTCTGATCTTCCTCTTTTTTTTAATCTCAGCTTGGTATTAAATAACCATAATTACTATCTACAGTGTTCAAAAGCTTTGAAATAGTATTTTGTGGGGAAACAGTGTTCTTCTCTTCGTTTGGGAACGAAGACCTGCTCTCGTATCTAATCTCACCCAGTCATCAACACTTCCTATGACAGTATGAATGGTAACTCTGACTCCTTACAGTTGTACAAAGCCGACGTATTGCTATGATGTGTCATTAACCTTTTTTACTCTTTGCGAGCAGACTGAAGTCCACAAACACCACAGAAACTGCAATATTGCATGGTCCGCGGGAATTATGCGTGCTCACACGCCTCTGATTGCAAGAAGTTGAGGGCAAGCTCCTTTTTTAGTGTACCGTGTGGCGAAGTATGGAGGAAGCAGGGCTTGTCTCAGTGCTTAATCAGTAGCAATCTCTTAAAATACCTGTATTCGTACCTCTAAGACACATACCTAATGATACCACATTAAGCAGATGCAGGCCAATACTGTTGCACAGATAATGTGAGTTTCTTTGCAACATATCACTTTCTTTATTCACTAAAATGTAAGCAAAATGAATACAAGGTCCAGTAAAAACATTACAGAAAGAAACTATAGCCTCAGTACAGTTCCTACTGTACATCTTCAAATTCCGTAATTCCTTAAATAAAGTAAGCCAGAGCAAGCAGTAGGAGAAGCAAGCATTGCACTTTAAATGCTGAGAGCCAGCACGACTCAAGCCTTAAAGCAAGCTTTGTTCCCCCATAATCAGAACCAATGCTGTAATTATTTCCCAACCCACATGGCTGATCCCTGCTACTTACGATGACGGAAGCTCAGATTTAATCAAGGCAACTCCTCCGTTCCTGTCAACCGGATTCTTGTATTTTAGAACAACAAAGGTTTCTGACACCTCCCTTATTCTCTCTCATGCCTACCAAAAAATTGTGGGGGGGACAGGGGAGGAAATAATTTGTCTGCTAAGCAAAACTGTACAGCATAAGGACTGCTCCTCCCCGCAATGCATACGTGTACCATAACTGCCTTTCTTTTAGAGGCTCATTTGTAATTCTAACTCTCATAAAAGAACATAATATTAAGCCTTCCAAGCTTGGTTCTTGAAGTGTTTCCCTGCAGAGCCCGATTCCCTCAGTTTTCTCCTCTACCACTGAGCTAGAGGAGTCAACATTTTGTGCCCCGTATAGGGCTACAGATGTGCACACATACCACTACTACTCACAGCGCTTATTATACTGTCACCCTACGTATTTTCACCACACCAGAAAAGCCCACATATTTCTTGCACATCACAGTAATCACCAACCTTTACTAAGCCAACCGAAAATCGGTCACTTTTTTCCTGTAAAAGACGCGGTAAGTCTCGCTGCTATTGTCTGAAAATCACCCAAAGGAGTCCACGCTACTTCTGCCTTTGTATTCAGTTGCCTCATGCAGTCATCCTCATGGAATGCAAGTTCTTCAGCTGCTGCCCGGTTCAGCATCAATCCTGCTGGGCCATTCACTCCTTCTGGGACGTCACCCAGACGGCCGTTACGTCCAACAGCAACAATGGCTTACGCTAGTCCTGCCTAACCCTGTTATGCCAAAGCAAACTGACCCCACGGAAAGGCAACTTCTTGGCAGAGCATCAGACCAACCTATAGTTCAAAGAACATTTGAAATCAGAGAAGTCAGCACTGCTACCAGAAGTGCTGCTGCTTCTCCTGCCCTTGCCTCTGCTCAGTTCTATCCCCAACCACCTTTCTGCAGATCAGGTCCCTCAATCCCACGTGCTTCTGCCAGCGCGGGAGAGAGCACGGCACGGAAGCACGGCCGTCAAGCCAGGGCAAGGCCAGGATTGCTTCTTCTCTAGGGGTATTGACTTATTAAAAAGACAAAATCCAGCCCCAGCAGTTGTCTAGCACTACTGTAGTTTATTGACAAACTGCATTCCAAAGCTGCAATATGGGCACAGTGTGAGCTTTTAACCCTCCCCTCCAATCTCAGCTGTGACAGGTATAGATGATAACCTGGTAGTCCTAGAAAGCTTTACAGCTTTACTCACCTTCTTCGGGTGAGACTTAGTGAAAAGTATAAGGTATATAAAAATGTAGAGATGGGGGAAAGAAAGTGTTTGAAGGAAGTGGGGAAAAACTCTTTATACAAGCAAACATTTGCTTGTGTTACTTCAGTATATAATGGACTTGGCACTAAAGAAAACAACCTTTGTTAAATATAATGATTCTTCTGTTTGAAGGTATTCATTAAGTACTTAATATCTTTAAGAATATTAGGAAGCAAGAATGCACTTTAACAAAATTAACCTCCTCCTTTCCTTTACGCTAAGAGTCTGACCCCTTATAACTCCCATCGACTCTGATGGAAGTTGGGATGCAACACCTTCCAGGAAGTTTTGCCAACACTTGAGTTTCTAATTACTCTTGCCTTTGCCATACAAGGTCAGAATGGCATTTAAGCAACTTACAGAAAAAAAACATCATGAAAGTCAACAAAAATAAAACAACACAAAAAACCTATTTTTTTCAATGTTTTGACATTCTCTTGAAGCACGAAACGCAATGCACTTTTACCAAGTTCCTTCCACTGATGCTGTGTTCACAGGCTTATATATATATATACACACACACACACACTAACAGGCCAATAGCAAAGCACAAGTTACAAACACAACGAAAATTAAAAAGCTATTGTAACTAACTCTGCATGGTCTTGCTAACTCCTTTATATGTTTTGCCAGAGTTAAGAAGGCATCTGTGCTCACCAGCAGAGGCCGAGACTAAAAAGCAGTGTCATTGTCTTTGTTTAAGTCAAATACTTTTCTCCATCTCTTTAATAGATGTCAGTCTAAGTTTGCTGCAAATTCTCTTCTCTGAATAAATCTCTTGGGGAAGTAAAAAGCGCGTGTGGTCAACCTCTTTTCAAGGATTTGGGAACGGGCACATTAGAGAGCTGGGCATAGCCTTCTCGAGTCCAAAGGTTTGTTGAAGTTTTTCCCAAAAATACCACTAAGAAATAAAGTGGACAGTTGAAAAAAGAAAAATAATTTCAGATTATGAAAATTCTCCCTTGATGTGGCTTTACAGCCTATGAATTCATGAAAATGAATTAAACTACTGAGCGATATCAATGTGTGATACTGTCGAACTCATTATGACTACAGTGCTACTTCATAGTTAGCACTACCGGCAGTGTTAGATGCTTTCCATTTGGACTAAATGAGGGAGTAATTAATAGCTGGTGCTCTGCCTCACTGTAACTGAAGCAATAAAGACACCAATCAAATTATAAAGCAGCCAACAAAATGAGAGCAAAAGCCAAACAGATCTAAGTTTTGGAGAGCCTTGGAGCTGGGGGCCTCCCAAAACTGCTTAATATTTGAATCCTGTTGTGCTCAAGGTATCAGACTTCACACACATTCCTGGTGAATACAGAAGACTTCTTCAAAACAAATGCCAAAATCCATCAAATTTTTCCTTCCAAGAAAGTAATTCTATCACCCTGCAAACCAACAAGCCTCCGAAGCCAAGAGGGGAAAACATTACTTTATATTGCCTTTTGGATTACCAATTCTGTTTCAAAACACAGCGGACAGCTGACGAACCCTTACACTTGTCTGATTTTTGGGTCTAACTGCTGCTAGAACTGTGGGCTGCACAAATGCATACTGTAAAATTAGAGTTCATTTTGCTAGTCAACATTTTGACCATTGATTCAGAAGCAGGTTGTTTTCTCTTGCTACATTAACTAGAAATAGCAACCACGTCCTAAAATAACTACATTTGTAACAAAGGGAAAAAGCTTTAAAGGAGTCAAAAATTTCCAATGGCTATCAGTTTTTCATCCTATAATTAGATTTTTTTTTTTTTAAAGGGACTGTTTCTAAAACAGGGGAACTTTGTCCCCTGATGTTCTAACTCTCTCCAGAAATAAAGAAATAGAAATGATTTATGATTTTCAGAACAGATGATGGTGCTTCAGTTCAGATCAAAGTAAACAATTCCATTATAACTTAACTTGCTATGAAGGTAGCATTCAACAAAGCATAATCAAGTAATCACCAATTATTAACTACATATATTAATAACTGTAACTAATCCCCGTATTCAGTATATCCAGAAACATTAAGGTCCGTCAGATTTTGGAAACAGTTAAATTGGGGAAATACTTGGATGATCTACAAAGACAGATCACTTTGATAACTTAGGATCTGAGAAACAAACGCTAAAACTGAAGAAAGCATCTTCTTGTGTTCTCTCTGTTCAGAAAAGCTTACTCCTAACATAATGTACTGTTTTCTGAGACAGGATCTACTCTAAAAATAGCATTACACTGAGAAAAAAAAAAACCTACATATAAAAGGCTTCATTTCTGAAAGAGCATTCAGATATCTCACTCTTAAAAATACACCCCCTGTGTTTTGCACAGCGTGCGTTAGCTTTTCCCCTTAGACCGCTGGAACGCAACTACGTAGACAACCCATTCCAACCCCTCTGAGGAGGAGGAATAACTCAAAGGCTGCAGTAGCAGTTGCCATGGCTTATTCACTATTGCCCAACCTCTAGAAGAGGAGTCTGCTCCCAACTCCTAATAAAATCTACAGTATACCACTGATGCTCAATCAAGAGAAGCTGAGGGTCTTAGTTACAAAAAAGCTTTGCGAGCAATTTTATACGACACCGGAATTGGACTCAGCAAGAAGCTGAAGCACCTCTTCGTGCTCAATGGATGGTGAAGGCTAAGAAGCTGGGCTCACTAGTCCTGACGATGTACAGTGCCCATCTCAGCTCTTTCTTTGTACTTGGGAATGGCCAATGTCTTCAGGGAAACAGATCGCCAGTGCACAGAGAGAAGACACAGCTCTTCCTGGCTAACAAGGCTGAGACAATCTGAATTTGAGTTTAATTTTATTCATAGATCTGAAGGGGTTATTTTAGCATTTTTTGTTTTGTACTGTTTGTCAAGAGCTCAAAAGACTTCATAGAATCTAGAAAATCCCTGATTTATCTCAACCCAGACGTCAGGTAAAATTACTTAATTAAATCACGTTAATATGGGATTTTTCTGCTTTGCGCACTAGTCAACCACTTCTTTCATCCTAATAAGCGTAGGTATAAGTCCAGCTTTGATCTTAGCCACAGTGCAAACCCACAGATTCTGAAAGTTGGTGGCATTGCCACCTATCACCCAGGAACACTTTATCTATTTCAAGCCACTAAGAAATTATGCACCATCTATTCTGATGTTTGCATTCATCTGGCTCTGATTTCACCTATACAGTGCAAGAGGAGCTTCGCCAGCCAGCTGCAGAGGGGAAGCACTTTCCACGGAAGATGAATATGCAGCAACCCTAGTCATATTCTTCTCATAGCAACCAAGAGAATATGAACACTGGAAAAAAAAAAACCACATGTAATGTTTCCAAGTCATTATCATATTAACTGTGCTCTGTCCTGGGGGTGATCCTTTTTGTTAATATTGGTGCTTATAACCAAGATATAAAATTTGCTGGATCTATTCAAATATAAGAACTCGAGTCTAGATTTACTCTCTCCTAACTGGGGAACTTGAAGTTCACCAGGTTGTGTCCCATATAACTCGGCAAGTTTTTTTCTTGACAGTCAATCTTTCAATGGAATCTTTCTTCTAGACAGTAAGACAAAATTCTTTCCATATGTTTTCAATAAGCAGCACATGGAAAGCCCCAGTTCTTATCCCGCTCATCATTAAATTCCTTGGCACAGACAACAGAACCGCTCTCACTTCTGTGTCCTAACTTCCATTTGACACATGCCTACTTTAATCATCTACAGCTTTTCTTCAGCAGGGAAGGTAATGTCTCAAAATATTTTAGATTATTTCCTTTCTTACTCTTCTGCCTACTCTTCTTTCAAAAATAAATAGTGGCCACAATTCTGGGGTTTTTTAATTAGTTTTGACATTGTTCCAGTCTGAATGTCAGCATATAAGTATCAGAAAAGGAGCAAGGAATTTTATGGAGGCTTTCTTGGTGGTATAGATAACATTTGGATAGTATAAAGCTCCAGTTCAGGAAAACAGCCTTCTTCAGAGTAGCACTTAGCTGCATACTTAGATTAAATTAATTAGGACTTAAATGTAGTTTTAAAATTGAAGACGTAGCTTATTTTCCACAGAACTATGGACTTTGAGATCTTGAGAATACCAAGAAACTTTGCAAATCTATCCCTCGCAGCCCAAACTCCCCTATCAGGCTGTCTCTCTGTGCACTTGTGCCCTAGCCCCCAGGCAGCACGACACAGCACAGCTCACACGCTGTCTGCACAAGGTCTCCCTACAGCAGCCCGGGCATCCCATGCCACACACCAGCTCCTGCCTCCAGCCTTCTCCTGGTCCTACGTGGTGCACCATCTCCCAAAGGCGCAGCGTCAGCGTGTTCGTTTTCTCTGGATGAAAGTTCCTGGAATAACATGACTTCTGTACCACAGGCCGTTAAAGAAGAGGGTTTTTTTTTAAATTTGTCACGAGTAAGTTGCGCACAGTGTGGCTCATGGCCTGAGACAACGCCTACGCGATCAAGGTTTGCTCAGATATACTGCGGGACTACGCGGAGCAGCAGCACCCCCAGGCTTTCCCTGCTGTGTGAGGAGAGCGGTCCCAGCACTGAACACCCCCTGAACTGCTCCCAGGTCTCATCTGAGAGAAAACCAGCTGCTTTATGCCAGAAGGAGCCTGTGAGCCAACTAATACACGTACAGCGCGATGATTAGGGAACCAGGAGTCAGGGTGAAACTGGGGAGGAGGTCATTTAACAGCACAGACATACTCATTGTGTTCCCAAACATAGCCAAAGCACAGGAGTTTTCCTAACAATTGTTATGCGCAGGGTTAGGGAAGTATAACCAGGGATGCCACGCCAGCAACACCTTTCATTAATAGTTGTTATTCGCAGAGGCGTTGCCCAAGACAGATAGCACAGTCAGCGTGTATCAGGGACAACATGTTCACGGTCTTCTCCTCTGCTCCCAAACTTTCCCTAAATACCTGCATCTTTTTACCAGGAACTCTTCCCTTTACAGCTCTTCCACTGTTGGAGTCAAACAGAACAAACTGTGCTGCCAACAAGTTGAACCTGATGCTGTAGTCTATGATGGTGAATAGTCTTTGAAGTTTCTATTTAGATGATGCACTGACGTTATGGCCCATCTCATGAGGCACGAGTTATAAAACAGAGCTTACATGACTTGTCTATTGAATGATTTACTGATTTTAGCGTTGTTCAAAAAACAACCTTTAAGCGACTGTACTTTCAAAATTCATAGCCATTGCCCAGCCAGTGGTCATTTTGGTGATATGTGGCTAAGAGTTAGGTGAAATTTGGACACCGTACACCCTGAGCTTTCAAGTCCCCCTTCAAAGACATGTGACTGATTTCACAAGGATGTCAAGACATTTCTCAGGACTGATGCAGACACTTACTTGCATATTTATTTTAAGTCACAGTTACAGTCCTATTAAATTTGATGGTACCAGTCACTTAAATAAGCGTTGCAAATGTGGGTCCCTAGGCTATGAAGCAAAAGTAATTGGATTTATACGACAGACTTAATGAAAAAGCCAAGCTAAAACATTCTATCACATTACAGTCGTATCAACGGTGAAACTTCAACAGTGTATTTTTACAGCAGTAATAACTTTCCTGAAAGGGGAGGTAGTATTTTAAGCAGAAAATTTAAGTACCTTTTTATAACAATATGTAAAACAATTTATGGTATAGGTAAGATTGACCAGTGCTAAAAACATATTTAAGTTTACAGTTTTCTGAAGCAAGGTAAAAAACCACGGCTACTCTCTAACCGTCTGAAGGTAAGGACAACTGCATGGCTAATGTAAGTGAGCTACAAGATTTTAATCTGCTTGGACACAAGTTAGCTAGACAGCTAAAAATACCACCCACTGAGTGTTTACTTACCGGCTGAGACCTCACAAAAATAGCAAGGGAAACCTCAGACTTCCGCCCCTCGGGTCGGGGGGGATCAGGTGCTTCATGTGGGATGGCTAAGGAAAATCAATTGGCTGACCACACTGAGTTCAGTGTAATAAAGTAGTATATAGTATTTCTATAACGCCCAGACTGCCCGGTCCTCTTTCTACTATGTGAGTGCACATTTGGATTGGATTTGATCTTGCTCTTGGTGAAACAATTACCTCTACAGTTCCAGCAACTGCTCCTAAGGGAGGGGACTGGCACTGCGGAGTGCTGAAACTCCTCCTGCTCCCTCTGAACTTCAAAATGAAGACGTGTTTTAGAACCCACTGAAGATACACGAGGTTGTGTGCTAACTATACGGTTGCGAAGAATGCCTTCTAAAATTTTATGAAGGCCAAGACAGGATCTGGGCATTAAATAACCAACAGACCAAGAAAGTCTTGATCAGAACTGAACCACTGAAGTCAAAGATGCACGAGAAATGCAAAAGAGACTGGTTAAACTGGTTAAAAATCTTATAGTCATAGGTTTAAGGTATACCACAAGAAGCCAAAGAAAGATGTAATGAATTTTTCAAAGGTTGTATTTATGGAACTCTTTCTGCCCCTTCAAAGTAATCCCCTTACAGGTTTCTGAACCAATTTACTAATAATTTTCATACAAAAGTGGCTTCCAGATATCAAAGAAGAAAACAAAAGTTTCATTTCTTCACTGAGGGTTCAGAGATACAGTAATTGCAACCCACACTCCAGAGAGCAGGGAATTTGCCATCAGCACTGCTGGCAGGGTACCATTCCAGAGCACACTGCCCAATGACTTGGTTAAAATTCTTTCAGAAAAAGGAAGACTTAATTTCATGTGGGGTTATTGCTCTTGGTACCAGAGAAAAGCCATGCTTTCGTAGCATCTCTCTGCTACCAAGGAAATCCACGGCTTCCAAAGCCCACAGTCATATCAGAGCAGGAAACAACTCAAGCTTTCAGTCTGACAATTGACTTGGAAAATGTGTACCTTTCACCTTGGTTGTTCAAAAATAATATTAGAAATGCTTTTTCAACAGCCTTTTCCCTTCTAGCTGCCTTGGAGAGCAATTTACTAGCTGTCACAGCTCAACGGAGTCATCATATAATTTCCTTACTAATTCCAGTAATTCCAGATAAATACAGCTTCATTTCCTAAATATTTTATTTATTTATAATAGGTATGTCCACAGCAATGACCAGCTCAGCTCCTGGACACAATCTGTATCAGGAGCCACAACCGTGTCTCAGGACACAGTAAGGAAAATCTTGATTAATTCTGATCTTAATCTGAACAGTGATTAGAAGCTGTAAGACAATACAGGTGTTTTCTCCATACAAAACCTAAAATAATATTTTTTACTTCAATTTCTTCCACTCTCTGGTACTAGTATATTCCGTCCCTACACATTTCCCAAAGGACAGAGCAGCTCCAAACATACCTGAAACATACTCTGCCAAAACAAGAATATTTTTTATTAAATCAAAATGTAAAAGTAATGTGAATGACGGGGAGAATATCAAATTCACAATGGAATTATCTTTCTCTTCTCCAGTAAAGCACATGCTTTCCATCATTTTTCTGTCTTTAGATTATTTAGTGATACTTAGATGATACTTTTCACCACAAAATAGAAAAAAACTGAAAAACCTAACTTTAATAGAGTACTGTGTACAAGCAAATAATATTTTAGTTCTAGAAGTTGTTTACTAAAATATTAACTGAATGATCTGAATAAAAAACATTAATAAAATCCACAGATAACGTGCAAATTTACCTACTTGTTTCACTAACATCTGCTCTCTTTGGTATGAATTATTCCACTGCTACCCCATTCGCCCGGCATTCACATTCATTTAACGAGCAAGCCAAGCAATAACAAGCCCTGAAAACTAAGCACAAAACTGAAAACACAGACTACATTTCTTTGTTTTGGAGGAACACGTATCAAGATATTGCAAATCGGGCCAGGATAACTTCTTTAAGAATAATAAAGAGGTTGTTACAAATTTAGACCTGTAATTTCTTTTTTTAAGTTATTGCTATTACTACCGTATGAATGGGAGTGTGTCCTGGAAGAGAACTCTTGCGCTGGGAATGACAGAAACCCCAGACTCTAAAAATGTCCCCGTGCTACAGGTTTTAAACATAATACACTGAAGATGAAAAAAAATCATGTTTACAAGAAGCTTCTTCAGGTGACTGAAAAATGTTTTCCAATTCAATTTTGAAATCCACTCAAACACTGCTGCATTCGTCTTTGCAAACTGTTGCCTGAAAAATATAGTTGGTCTCTATCAGCTTCACTTTTCTTAGTCATTCAAGCACACCTCACTTTAAAACTTCCAAGTGATGTCTTCACATGTAAGCTAAGGAGGCCATCTTTTATACGTGGCTTCCAACTTCTTCCTTGGCTCTGCCAAGGACGCCAGTCCACACCTTCCTTTAGACAAATGTTTGCAACGAGAAATTCAGAACTTTCTTTACAACTAAACACCTGTGAAGATGGCAAAAGAGAGATCTTCAAAATAGCTTTAAAACAAACCAAAACAAAAAAACCACCCCAACAAAACCAAAACGTGACAGCTGGCACGCTGTGGAATTTATTAACGACAGTCATCTCACCGCCATCCTCTGCTCATCTGTCGATTTGCTGTAATACCTATTGCTCTTCAAGCCCTATTTGCACGGCAAGTTCCCTGGAGAAAGGCGTATCTTTCATTAAAATGGGGCATACCCATTACATGGGCATGCCTCATTACGATTAATGAATGGATACAATAAATAAACAGCAATAACTAAGAGAGAAAAATATGCACGCTGGCGTGGTCTCACTTCCCCGGACAAATAAAAGAATTAGAGACTCTCAGTATGGGAAAGAAAACTGGGTAACGGGTGGGCCTCAGCTCTCCACGTCTCCCGTTCCAACGGGGTTCAGTCTCACTCTGCCTCAGCAACACAAAACCAAGCAGACTGGGAGTGAGGTGGGGTTTGCTGAACCAATTACCAAGAACCTTCAACTTGATATCCAGGCATATTTTACCATAGTATTTACCTGTATCCAAAGAATACCACATAACAGCTTCCTCAACTAGAACTTTTTTTTTTCTCATAACTTGAGTATTTTGAAGAATACAACTCTATTTAGTGTTCACTGTTTCCATTAGAACTGGAACTTCACAACAGCAGGTCCATTAGCATTAAACTACCGAAGCACACCTGAAGTTTTGATTATAGGTACTTCACTAACATATACCCACACCTGCGGGACACTGGCGAGGAAGAGGAGCCCAAAAATGCTCACACAAAGCTTTACTAAAAGCAGCACAATTTTACAGACATTATCAGCTCCCTGTAGAGAGATACCATTGAAGAACAAGACTGAAACCATAGCCTGAGGTCAATCAAAACATCTGCGTGAAATAATCTAGCCTGATAAAGCTAGGTTTTGAGGCGGGGGGGGGTTCTTACAACTTGCTCTTGCAAACTTGAACCCTTCGAATATCTTACCTGATTACATGTGTTAATGTCTATTCCACTTTTCAGGTATTCCACTACTTTGTCCAGATTGCCAGCTCTGGCAGCTCGGAGAAAGCTTGCATTGCTGTCAGACTGTAAAAAGATAAGAAGAAAAAAAATCTGTAGTTAGCTCCCGCTTAAAAGAGAGCACAACTTCATCACCCGTAAAAGATTTCCACATTTTATGCTGCAGGAGAATAAAACTGTGAAGAAAGCTGACTTTGCATTATATCTGCATTAATTAGTATACACATACTTAAACAAGGCAATACTGGCGCAAAAGAACTGCGGTCCTGTCAAAGTGAGCAAAATAGTGCAATAATTGCTGAAGTTCAAAATTTAGCAAGAGCCAAAGGAAAAAAAAAAAAACCAGAAATCATAGTAACAGATATTAGCAACAAGAAAAAAATATATGCACCAACTTGATAGCCAGAATTTTCTAGGTTTTTTTATATATATATATATATATATACACACACACACTCTGGAAACTCTGGAAAATAATTGACCAATCCTGCTATTGGTTATGATACTTAAGAAAACATACATTGGCTTTGGATTTGTACCTGGCATAAAAAGTTATGTGACTACAGTTCATATTTATGCACACACACGGGCTTAACGCAAAGGTACACTCTAGAGAAAAAACAATATCCAAGAGCAAAAAAGTCCTATGGCTATATTTTATCACCTGTGACACAAAAGCGGGGCATACTAAAGGAAAAATAAAAAAGTCCCACAAACGCGGGCAGCACTGCAAGTGTAGTTAAACACAGAACCGGGTGGATGAAGTATTCAAGCCTGAGTATCTAAATCAAGGCTAACATTGTAAACATGCTCAACTCCTACACTGCCTGCATTCACAAGTTCATATTCAAAGCCCCATTCGCATTTATAGGTTAAAAAAAAAAGTAAAACCCTGTTTTCATTTTTCCGTTAGGCTGTGGGATGTACCGTTAAGCAGGGGAGCGTGAAATGCATCAGCCCTCTCGCCTTTATCTACGATTACGACGTGCAATTACGTTGGCTGTTTGAAACCAGCACATACTTTGACGTTCACCCGCACGTGAACCTACACACAGGTAAAGTGGCTACTAATGCCACTGCAAGGTGCACAACAGAAGTAATGATTAAACAGAATAAGGATTTGGGAACGCGCACAGAGACGGTAACGATTTTCATACTTGAAATAAATAAATACGAGAAGGAGCGAGTTTCAAAAAGCAAACAAATAACTGCAGAAGGCTGTTTTGTGGGGGTGTGATTGGAGAGATACCAGAGGGCATGCGCACCGTTGGACTAGCACTTGATGTTCCACTGAAACACCTCGGACTGAGCGTGTTTCTCACCTAATTTCACCACCCTGTCAGAAACGCTGGGTGGAAACCATTCTTACATATCGAGAGATTATAAGCTTTCAGCTTATTAATACTGATCAACAAAGCAATTTATCTCAGACGCCCAATCCATTTCAATGCACTTATTTTGGGCACCCTACTTATCACGCTGCACCACCTCACTGCGCAATACCCGATTCCAACCTATTTTAATCTGCAACAGATGGATGTCATCAAAGTGATTCTTCTTACAACTGCACTACATGCCAAGACAAAAATATTTCCTTTTAAATTCCTTTCAGCAAACTTCAGCACATTTTCCGCATCTTGTACTGTTAAGAAAACAGACTATCTTCCTAAACACGCAGCAGGGCGAAGGGGAAGGTAGCGCAAGAATTCACAGTGACAAAACCCTTTTACAGCTCCAGGCTTCAGTCAGGCAAGCATTTGGATGACGCCTGATGCAGGAGCAGATTCTGACAGGTACTTGAAAGAGATCCCTTTTACAGCGGAAGGATAGCTATTAGCACTGCACCGTCTCCTGGGACGCGCATGGGCGCACAAAGACACACAATTATATTTTCATGTTTAAAATGTCCTTGAAAAATCAACTGCCTTGGTAAAAACATTAACCAAGAAGAAGTATTTGAGCACGCGAGGGGTAAATCTGGACGCTCTTGAAATTAATGGAGAAAGCATCTTTGCCCTCAGTAGGACACACATTTTACCTTCCTTTTCCCCATTTTTCTTCCGTGCTTTACTACTTCTACAATAATTTATCATGCCAAAACTGCAATCACCTGGTCTTCTACTTTTAAAAGGCTAAGCGAGAATGATGCACCAAATGAGCACCTACAACTTCTGTTTTATTAGGGATCAATCCATTACCGCTTGTTTTTCTTTCACAAAGAGTAACATGAAAGGCTAAAAATGTTAAAAGTCTCCATTATTGCTGGAAGCTCGGATTGTAGCTAAGACCATACAACGACATTGCATTTGTTCCTGGCTAAGAAGATGCAAGCAGCGCTTTTAAAAGAGGTTCTCATTTCCTTGATTCATACTTTTGTTATCTCAGAACTACATAACTGCGATGCACATCACTTCAGGACACATTCCGTACACCCAAATATCAATCAAAACACAGAATATGAACTTCTTGTTTACATGAAGAGTTGTTATGAACTAACTCTTCATGATTAACTCTGTACAGGCGGTTCTATTCCAGAGGCATCTCTTGCTGTGTATGTTCCCACTCTGAAATAACAGTGCTTGACTGTGAATAGGAGAGAAACAAAACTGCTAAAATCCCAGTGAAACGCAATGAGATCTTGATGCTTCATTTAGGTGCCTTTGAAAATGCTAGCCTACATCATCTTTGGTTTTTTTATGAATGTTCTCACGGTAGCACGTACTGATCTCATATTAGATCAATATGATTGCACCCATCTCTTCATAGTCTGGCCTTTTCTGGCCTCTCCTGTTCCAAAATAGTTTCTCACAGACTTGCACGATGCTCTCATTTTTATCAACCTGAAACGAAAGACACGAAGCAGCAATTCAGCTGCTTCATATACAAATTCACACACAAATACCAGTGAGCGCTTCCGTCAAATACTCAAAAGATTCCACACTGTGTTTTAAAGCTTAGAAGTCCTAGAATTTAGGCGTAGTCAGATCTGTATTTTCTTTCCCGGTTTGTCAACTCTAATTTTTCAGTAGGTCATCAGTAGTTTGTCCTTTTCCCCATTCTGTTGAGGTCTTTAAAAAGCATTTTTGTCAGTACTACTGTCTCAGCAATTTACTCACTTTAGCACATTACGAATTCAAATCCAGTTTGACAAAATTGCCTCAGTAGTCAACAGCAGCAGTTCTCTGTAGTCCTACCAATGCTGGGAAACCGTGATTTTTGGTCTGTGGTCTCTTCCAATCGATACAGTAAACTCACGAAACATTTTGTTTCCTTAGATGTAGATTTTCAGTTGAATTCATGATGCATTTCAGTGGCACTGAAGCTGGCATATTGGTCCTTACTAGCTTGTTGACTGGTGAAGACTAACCGTCAACAAACTGTCATTTGAAGATACTTTCTTCACAAGAAAGAAGATGAAAACATGGAGCCAGCGTCCTTTGCACCGTAGTTACCACGTCATCTCTTCCTACGCACACACCCCTGAGATTTTTTTTTTTCCTAGGAGTTTTACACATGTATGCAGATCATGCTCAAAAGCAAGCGCTCTACCAATAAGGAAAAGACAGGTTTACAAGAGAAGAGCGCGCCTTAAGCAGCTACCAACAACCACGTGAGCATGAGAGGCTTGCAATGTGGGAAACTCCAGCGATGAGATGTTAATTTGCAAAGTCTCATCTGGCACCTCTATGTGCCACCCGCACTTCAGGTCAGTCAGAATTAAGGATCGCTTTGTTTACATGTGGCCACTAAGGCTGGGCAACCTTACCAATATGTTATTAACATGCTATTAGAATAAGGTATGAAGGACTGAAGGATACTGAGCTGATATTTTTTAGTATGGAACAAACTCACAGTCTCTGGACTTAACAAGCTTTTTCTAACGTACTACTTTCAGATATCCAAAACGCTCTATGAAAAATGCACCGCTAACAGTAGCTAGCATTTGACTGCTCCACAGAGAATATTCCTTTTCTCTACAATTGTGATTGAATCTGGACTATTTAGTTGCAGTTCTACAGATACCAAATATTGGTTGAAGAGAAGGACGACAGTCACTGTAAAAAAAAAATAAATAAAAAAAAAATTAAAAAAAACCCCACCACCCACCAAACAAAAATTCCAATACATATGCAGTGAGAGAGTTCTAAAAGTCTCTGACAACCACTTTTTTTAAAAAACTCTGTCTGCAATGCAATGCTAATACATGCTACACATTTGTAAGGAATATTTGGTGTTATTGAACCTTATAAAAAGCTCCTGTCTTTCAATTGAACTTTTCTTCTTTAACTTTTGACTGAGGATACATGATTTCAGCCAGAAATGTGAAAAAAAAAAATTGCTATAACCTTAAGTATACACACAGCAGAACGCAAACGTGTTCTGTGTAAGTACCTAGTTGTCAGACATTGCATAAGAAAATATAAGAAATGATCGAGTGAACATATGATTTTTTTTTAAAATGACGGAGAGGCTGTGAATTCAACTTTTTTCTTGCTAATTGCAATGCCAGAATTTTGCCTGAATCTGAAACATGTAGCTCAGGGAATCTCAGTAATTAAATCATATATGGAAATTACTACTTTATTCAAATAGTGGGAAACCTTCCCTTCTGGTTCCTCTGTCCTCGCTCCGCTTGCCTTTCCCGTCTCATAGCACGCCACATCACTTATCGCACGCAGCACACGCCTGTTTCTCAAAGGCATTTGATAGCGATGTGCAAAACTAAATCGTGATGCGTAGTGTTGAAATCATATGCCGTACCAGACTCATAGGAATTTCTCCACAAGTTCAAATTTGCTGCTGAAAACTGGCTTCGTGCATAAAAAGGAACGACTGGGGGAGTAAGAGGCTTCAGTTCTCAAAAGACACTTTCATAATAATGTTATCCAAACCATCCAAACAACTTGTTTGAAATCATGCCTATAGTAAAATTATTCCTGCAGGTTGCTTTGGTATTTTCCCCCCTCCAAATAAGGTGAATGACCCCAGCCTGTCCATAATCACAAATATTTCTGTGGGAGAACAGAGCCTGGTACGAGGCCTGCTGAACAATTCTCATCTGCCAAGTACAGTTTAATAGTTGAATGACAGCAAAAACAGAATTCAAAACTGCTGTATAATAACCGAACAGTAGTTCTGCACCTTAATTTAACACTTTTGGTTTGTATGTGTGTTCAAGTGTGTACCTGAATACTAATAACCCTTTTAAACTTACCTTTCAAGCATCAACTCTGGGACATACTGCTTGGATTTTATGGAGAAAATTTATTTAGCTATAAGATTGGAAGAGGCTGGCCCTGATCAGGAGGTGAGCAAAACCTGCTATTGTACGCTTTATATAAATCCAGAAACTCAAATCATTAGCAGTTATTAGAACGTTCATGTTAAATTGAATCCTGTATTATTATTGCTCATAAAATCGGCATTAAGACAGAATTTGTCAATGTGGCAGTCTTCAGGGTTATCTGACAGCGTTAATGCCATTTTCAAAACTTCAGAGTTGTGAGGCAGTGTTTGCCCGACAGCTGTTTCTATAATGAGTGAAATGCTGATGGCTTGTTAACTCTTCTTCATTTAAAAAGCTCTTAATTGGCTGGTGGCTCATCATGTTAATATATTCAGGTAATACCTGGAGTTGAGAATTCAGCTCACTGCAAAAGGGAAGCTGCAAAATCTAAACTCGGATCTTCACGGCTTCTTAATGTTTTTCAGTACTTAAAAGATGCAGGGGGAAAAATGACAGATATGTAAACGCATTCCATTAAGTTTTCATTATGCCATACCTTCTAGAGTGTCAATTTATGCTCCTACCGTTGAGAAAACCACTAAATTTTGTCCCTATTGGCTTGGTTATTCTCTGATTTCAGAAACCATCTGTTCAAACCAGCCATCGTTTAATTGGGAGCAACTCTAAAAGCAGCACAGATGAGGTGTTGCCACTACCCAGCTCATTTGTCACATACATATTTTTTGCCAGTATGGCAGCTTTTTCCATACCGGCATTCAAATGTAAAAGATGGAACTTCCAAAGGAATGCTTCTTCCTCACGGAACAGTTTCTGGAAGTCTTGCCGGCTAGTTTTTCAACGGCTTACATTTTACCTTTTGTACCCTGAATTCTTTTTGATTGAGCCCAAAGTGCTGCCGATCTCCAGACGGCATCACAACAGAACAATGGTGATATTGTGAACTGCAAGCCTAAGATATAGCTACCACTGCAAGAAGCCAAAAGATTTTCTTTTTTTTTTTAAATTGAACTACCAGAGCAGAGTCTCAGCCTGCAGTTCTGACATGCATGCCAGTACACGAGCAAAATCTTGCACTTGCAATGGCACAGGCTCAGCAATCTAACACCGGTAAATTAGTTGAATGAGATAACAACTGCCGTAATGGAAACATATTTTCCCAGCCTTTAAATGAAATAACACTCATCTTCTGAAAGAAGAGAAATACAACAATGCTTTACTTTCAAAGCCACTTCCTTTGCTTACAAAAATGTATGTTTTCCTCACATTAATTTACTGGAAGACATGAAGGAAGACAGATTAAATCACAGATCTTAGAGAAATGTCAGTATCTAGATTCCTGGATGAACAACGTGCCCAATTTTCTTATTTCAATTTCAAAACAGTATTTTTATCACACACCTTTTCCCATTCAAGCACGTACAGGCATTTCAGATCTAATTCATCCTGCTAGGCACCCTTGGATGCATAGAATTGGTTAACAAACGGTTGACAAGCCCACAATTCTAAAATAGCGGTCTTAACTAAACAAACCTCTCTTTCTCATAATCTAAAGCATCTTCTTATCCAGGACAAAGACACAACTGACCCTACAATAAACCAATATTCTTTAAGAAATGAGAAGCTGAATCATAGGAACTGTGACGTGTGAAGAGGAAGACAAGCTTTCAGAGACAAGAGATCACGAGCAAGTTAAATATTCTCTACCACAATGTAGCTAATAGCATCTAGCAATTAATTATTTTAATCTCAGGGGGTCTGTCTATCTAGGTTGATGATGATGGTTATAAATCAGAAAAATAAAAATATTCTTTCAAGTACATATTGTGCACCTGAATAATTTAAGGCACGCTTTGAGTATTTAGGCCAATTAACCATAGAATGCTCTGTCTTCTTCACGGAAGATGGCACCGCTTTTACCGGCATTGAGTTGGAACTGTGGCTGGAGTTGCCCTCACCATAATGTTACATACAGTATGGACAGGGGCCCACACTTTGGCATCAAAACTATTGCTATTTACAACAAAATGTATCATGTAATAGCAACACGGTGACATAGATGCAAGAAAAGAAAAAGCTTTTGTGCTATACACTGCATATGACCCAGGATTAAAACAATCGGCGATTTCAAACCCAAACTAGTTTGCACATATTTAAACACAGAAACCTGTGATAGAGCTGACTGGATCCAGAAGTGACCCCTTCAGTATGTCTTGTGTTCCTCAGCATGAACAGTCTCTCATTAGATCTACCGAGGGATGTGTAGGAGCCAGAATTATACAGTGCCAAAGTAGGTGGGAAGACTAATGTTGTTTGCATTCACTATACATACCGGTAACAGCTTTCTTATGTTAGAAGGAGAGGCTGCAACCCAAAGGAGATACAGTGCGTAACAGTATTCAAGCCTTAGAGCATCCCTGAGAAACAAATTTCATCGGTATGACTGGAGATGGAAAGAGCCGTTGCAAAAAAGAAGCTAAGAAAATAAAAGTAGGTTGAGGAATGCGTTATGATTTATGCACATTATAAAGTAACAAATGTATTATAATTCCAACATATTTTTAGTAACTGTTGAATTGAAAGACTTCTTCCAGTAATTTTAATATTTGCATATGACAGTTTTGTAGTAGTTTCCTACCTTACTACGAAGGCTGTTCTCAGAAAACTGCCTTCGATATTTAGAAAGTTTGTCATTGCTGTTACTCTACCCCAACAAATGCGTATTTTTGAGTAACATAAGGAGGAGAAAACTGTGCCTAGCTAAGAGCTTTATCTGAATACCAGTTACTGCTACAAGATTGCTCCAGACAGACACAACGGGAAGTTATGACATGCTTACGGACCCTTCTCATTTTTACTAATGGAAAAGCCAGGCTTCAACTATGCTATCTTTTGACATTGAAGGGAAAATTCCCAATCATTCGTAAGGGATGACTTTCATTTTATGCTGGTTGCTGTATTTTGACACATTTGACTCCTTCGCAAACTCCTCCTTGAAATTCCAGGGCTTGCAGGACACCAGCCATCCAACCATTCTTGCTTCTCCACTGGCACGTACAAACGTTTAATCAGTTTTGCTTTGTTTTTAACCAGGAGAAGGATAAAGACGAGAAAGGGCTACATTTGGCAGAACCCCTCAGCATATGCTTAATTTTTACCACATCTTTAGGTCGAACTGATCTCAAACTAAACAGGTTTAAGTTATTTGCTAAAGGATGGATTTAAATACACACTTAACTGTGTTCCTGACTTTGGGCCAATATTAGCAAATACGGCAGCGGCAGAAGAGGAAGAGAAAACTAATGTAAAATCAACGCTTACTTGAGCCAAGAAGCAAATGTCTTCTATAAAGCCCTTATGATCCTTCGCTGCCACAGACATCTGTAGGAGTCCTCCCACTACATTCATTAATTTGACATACTGGACT
>WEKW01003603.1:162654-246133 GCA_013389905.1 Sula dactylatra | reverse complement strand
CACTAAACACCAAAAAAACCCAAAAACACAACAAACCGAAACCCAAAGGATTTGGGTTTAAAGACTGAAAGCTTTTACCATAGTCTGAGTAATCCTAAAAACTAGAAAAATCTTTGCGTCTTTTACTAAGACTTTTAAACTACTCTAAAAATAGAAATGGATAATTGTCTTGTTTAATGGGAAAGTTTCCTGTGCTGGAATTCTCGAGTGAAAGTATCATTTAGTCATTTCCTGAAACAACAAGGATTCAGGATATGTTCAAATGAACCAGAGGATTAGTCCTAGTTCTCCCACATGACACACACATTTACTGACATCTCAAATACTGACAGGGAACCAAGATTCCCACTAAAGCAACTGAATAACATTGAAGGAAGGAAAAAATATTTAGGATCATCTGGACACCCTATATCGAGATTTTGAGCCGTTAGTAACAACTTTAGGACTTGGCAAGCATTTAAATGGTTTCCATTGCCAGTTTCCATTACTAATGATGTTCCTAAATAGAGAGGTAATAATGCTAGAACACCTCTAGACAAGATTAGGATGCCATTCCAAGCACGTCTAGCAGAATAACAACTAGCCTTAACAAAAATCTAGCCTGGAAGTGAAGTTTGTGATAGACTGTTGACAGCTAATTTTACCGCTCTCGTTAATTTTTCATCATTTTCCATCCCTTGTCTTTTCGTCAGAGGGACAGTTTCTAATAAAAGAAATGTGCTAACACCATCAGTGCTAAAGAATCAAACAGCTCTACTTACCTAACACCATTAACCGACAGCCCATTGATTCAAACTTACTGGTACCATAAACAGAAAAAAAAAATCATTTCACGTTCCTTTGAGATGGACTAAAATAGGCGCAAACAAAATGGGTGTTACTGAAATGCAGCAGTTTGTAATTCAGTGCCAGTTCTGCCAGCAAGACTCATCGTAAAGACCTTACTTGCACAGAAAGGCAAAATGGATACTAAAGTAGTAAATGGAGAATTTTTCATTTTGTCCATTGTGGAAAGAAACCAGGTTACATTTCAGATTTTTTTTTAAGGATTCTTGCTAACAGCATAGTCCTCAGCACTGATAATTTCCTTTTCTCTCCTCACATTAATTTATCCCCAATCAGCTGGGGAGTTACACTTGAAGAGTATCTAAACCACACAAATCTCTCTTCTTCATTAACCGCGACATTTGCTGTTTGCATATTGGTCGTGATATTAAGCACTCATTGTTTCCCCCTAACTCCCAGCTGAATGGTACCTATAAAACAAAACTCCTGTGATCCTGGGCCTAAATCTCAAACAATTCAGCTCTGGGCAGCAGAGAGGAACCAGTTTCATCTAACTTCACCTGTATAAAAGCTACACCTCTAATTCAAGCAGGCCACATAGGCTCCCTATGGCATCAAATAATAACGATAATGAAAAGGGATACCTCCTAAAAGCAGTTTATCTCACTTTAAGGTAAGTCTTTAAAATATACAGAATGAATAGCTCTCCGGCTGCATTTTGCACTGCCTTTAAGTCCCCGTTTTAGAAGACCCTAATGCATGGCTTTGGCCAACTTCTGTATTTAAAACTTTCTGCTTTCAATCCCAGGCACTCACTCACATTTGCTGTAGCAATAGGAGTGAAAAGCACTGGCTGGACCATGAGTCCTATGCTCTGCAAACACAGGTATTTCCCAAGATTTTGCAAATTGCTTCTCACTTCTCAGCATCACCGCTTCACAGTCAGCTCCCTACATTGACTCTCCCGCTGTCTCGTACAATGACATAAAAGTCCACGTTGCCAAGTCCACTACCCGGAGCAGGGAGAGAGAACTCCTCTGAATGATGCAGTAGGAGTTTGGAATGATCCTGTCCTGAAACTCGGAGAACCGTCTGTCCTAGGTAGTCTGAAACACAACAGGATCCAGTCATATTTTCAGCACCATGAAGCGAGACTGGATCATATACTTCCAAGAGCAAATACGAAGGTAATTAAATATCCAAATAAAGAGGGACGTTAGTGTACAGTGAATGAGACTAACCCCAATGTTTCCTCATCTGAGATGACTTCACTTCAGCACATCAAAAAAAAGAAATTAAATCTACAATATATGATTATGAAATTCGTTGTGGTGTTTTTTAATGCTGCTGTAATTTCAAACATTAACTCAGTATCAAAATTTGCCTCGCCATATGACAAAGTTATTTGGCATCATATAGACGATACAGGATGGTCAAACCAACACATTCCTGATTTCTTCAGCTACATAGGCCTGAAGCAGCAGACTGCATTGGGTTTTAGTTTAGAAAGGATTAGATTATGCAAAGCAATTTTGCCATTTGATTTGGGTGAATATTGTTATTATACAATATATATATTATTCTGAAACTTTTATCTAGTATAAGATTCATGGAGTCATCCTATTCAGCTTGATGTGGCACTGTCTTTCATGAACCAAGACAGTGAGCATGGCTACAGCTGTATAAAAGCACAGGAAATATAAAGCTAACAAAGTATTGTGCTGGACAATGTATTCCTGTTTGGGGGGAAAAAAAAAATATACAATTTCTCCCTTCAGGACAAAACTTCGCTGACGTTTCTAATTTACAGTCACCTTCTTTTAATTTTTTTTAACCTTTTTCAACAGAATAATAATAATAATAAATATAATGACAGACTGTAAACCTTCTTAGGGAAATAGAGCAATTTTCCCTTGTAATCCTCCAAGCACTGTAAAATCTGAATCAAGACAAATATTCTAAAACAACTCTGTCAGTCCCTCCCAGAGCCATATAAAGCCAAGATCTTGTGATTAAATGTATCAAAGACATTATCAAAGTGCCTGATCTCTGCCTGCTATGAAAAGCTCTGAAGGCTGACTGAAAAGGATACAGGGGGAGGCGGGGGGCGAGGGGGGGAAAAAGAAAAAGAAAAGAAAAAATAAAACAACCCCTCAGAGATCACATGCTGCCCGATTTGGCTCACTCCTGCCTCCTCAAAGACCTGACCTTATGCAGAAGGGCAGCTTGGAGACTGTGCATTCAGAGAGAACTGGTTCAGAGTTTGCTTATTTGTGTCACAGGGAACTTCCATACATTTGCTATAAGCTTCAGGCCACTCACCTAAAGGGAAATACTATAATGCCTGTTGAAATCCAGATATTCAGCCACAGAATCAGGCCTGTCCTCCCCTCCGCTGCCCCGGGAAGCCCTGTGCTTGCATTGTCCCTGCCCCTGACTGCACGGTTCCCATCAGAAATGCTGGAGCTTACTTGTTAATTCAACCAAAAACTGCTTGGTGGGAGAAAAAAATTGCCTGAAAGCTCAACGAAATAGTTGAATTTCATGGTTTAGCTCAAAGAAAGTTTTATCTTTGAAGAACTGGTCCAACTGTGTTGACAGTGAAATTAGCAGTAGGACCGGTCAGAAAATTTCACCCAAAAAGATTTCCTGCCAGAAAACCAAGACTGCATCAAAAATCCTTTCTAGGACAATGCAGAACTCCTCGGAAGCCGCTGCTGGGAGTGCCTCCGGTCTCTTTCCTTAGGAACGCTCTAATTCATCTCAGCTACATTTCCTATAATGCACTGCAGTAATCCATGCAAGTGCAAAGCATTAATATTGACCTGAGAACAATTTTATTCTAGATGAATATGAGAGAGCATAATATTTGGATATATCGACATTAAATGTTTTCTGATCTTCCTGTTCTGCCAGAAGTTTTGACACTACTTCCTTTCTTGGCCAATTCTGAATGAAATCACCATTTAATAATGGATTTCCCAAGCAGGAAAAGAAAAAGGGGGGGGGGAGAAAAGAGGCACTTCATTTGCCATAGACATTATACAAGTATTCATTTCAATGATTTTCTTCTGGTTTGCAGAGCAAATGCTGACATTACTGTTATAATCACTTCCTGCATGCCTGACTCTCAAGTCCTGCAGTCATCAGTGTGACCCCCTTGGTGTCCCTGGTCCCGCTCGCTGTAACCCTCATCTGCATAAAGATCTGTGGGGCTCTGTCTCTACTGCAAACACAGGAAATAATACCATGTACTGGACAGACAACAACATAAAAAAAAGTTACTGAGCTCAAGTTTTGCGAATGATCAATGTAGGATCATTTAGAGCAGTCGTGTAAACCGGGAGAGTTGGTTACGTCCATTCATTTGAAGGACTTGTTTCGCTGACCGTGTTCTCTCTCCATATACCTAAACCTTTCGGTAGCCGACAACACATCTAAGCGACCGCACAGCTTAGCGACAGCTGCTTTTTAATTAGTCACTCACAGTAGCAAAAGCAAAGCTTGAACATGGAAAGGTTTAGCAGGTCTCTCAATATTGCAAGCTATCAAGGATGATTCAGGCTGAGCAGAGAGATCCTTTTCAAATCTAACATGCACAACCCTGATCTTAATTCTTCCCTTTGATTCCTGTTTTCTTCAGCCAAGACTTACCAGGGCTTCAGGATCTTTACTTTCTTCACTGTTGCATCCATAATAGTCAGGGATTTTATCCAAATCCTGCATGTTCCCTTGTGTTCTTAGCCCCTTATCTGAATGACAAGACTGGCAAATTGGTGCATTGCCCATATCAGTTCTTCTGCTAACTCCTACAAACGGGATTGCCCTTGCGCCGTACAGGGTGCCCAGTGCTCCCGAAGGACAGCCGACGATCCAGGAGGAGGATCCTGCCTGTGCTCCGCTCCCTGGCCACTCGTACCAGGCTCCCTTCCCCGAGCCGTCCCGTGTCACGGAGAACCCGAAACCCCAGCAACTGCAGGCAGCAGTCAGTGACCATTTCCAATTCAGGCGCTGCCTGTCTATTTTTACACCTACCAAGCCAGCTATGCATGTAAATGGCGTTGGGGTGGGGTGGGGGGGAACTGCTTTCCAGCATACAGCCGGCCTGCCTAGCACGTAAAGTTAAAGTCCCACTGAGTGAAATGCCTCTACATGTGAGGGTTATTGAATTACCCAGTTGCATGCCTTTGAATGTTTTGATTTTTTTCCTACCGCTCTCCGTCTCGCTGTGTTTACATAAAGCACTAAATTTCAGAATGTCGCTAATGCCTTCTGAGTTTTTCACTCAAAAAGATGATTAATTCAAGTTGCATCTATTTGATATTTACAAAACAAGACAAAATGTATGAGTACAGATTTCATGACCGTTTCTTTCCTGTGATCCACGTGGCATTTCATGTTCATGGAGACAATAACTGTCATGAGCTTGCTTTTGAATTGATCTGTCCCCCGGGTTTGATTTCAGAGGAGCTCAAATATATCCAAAAAGGACAATCTCTGATGCGAAATCACTTGAGTTCTTGTCTATGTCATGTCTGATCTTGTTTTGGGTTCTTATTGTTGTTTCCATTTAGGGTTGGGGTTTTTTTTATTTTAGCTAGAATAGTAATTATTAAAAAAAAAAAAAAAAAAAAAAAACAACATCACCACCAACAAAAAAAACCCCAAAGCAAACAAAAACCCCATCAAAACTGAGAATAAGGACACTCCCTCTGGGTTTGAGTTAGTTATCATGATTGCACACAGCAGGATAAAAATCATTTTAAGGACTGCATTTTGGAATCCACCCATTATCCCACAAGAAGCCCATGGCAGAAATAAAATAAAATAAAAAATAAAATACAATTAGAAAAAAAAACACCAACAAAACAAAAAAAACCACAAAGTTAGCTGAGAAATAATTAGCAGTTTTCAAATGCTTCAGGAACAGCTGGAGGTAACGGAGGTAATGGAGCCAGACTGCCTGTCTGTATGTAACCAAGTCCCATAGAATATATCGCAATGCATATGCAACCCCGTAAGTGGAGCTGGGCATGTATTTGAAAAATTAAGCCCAAAATTCCTCAGAAACAGAGTGATCCTCAAAGAACTGTAACATCTAGCCAACATTTTTCTCTTTGGGGTTTCAAACTATTGCTAGTACTGCAATACGTGTCAGCAGGCAGCTGTCCCTAGCATCCTATTGATTTCTACCCAGTTACCCGTCACAGCAGTGCCAGTTATAATCAGAGAGAGCAAGCTCTCCCAGCCCCCTTTTAAGGATTACCGATCGGTACAGGATTCTCTTTTGTGTTAATTACCATGAGATAGATCTAAAATGGCTCTATAGTTTTTCAGTGACTGTTGAATGCTCCGTAATGGGATCATACAGCTCCTTTGAAAAGTCTCAGGCGCTATGGTGTGCAACGAGTACGAACACATGCCGGACAGACGCATGCACAAAATAGTTGAATTCATTGTTGCTTTTGGTTATGTGACTTTATACTTGTACAGAACTGAATGATACCTGAACTACAAAACGTCCCCGACAACAACATTTTTGCCAGCAGATGGCAAATACAAGAGATGGAATGTTTAATCTTACATTCAGACAGCCTGAACTTCAGATATAAAATGACTAACGAGCAAGTAAAGGCTTCAGCTCACGTCAAAATGATGCATTATAATAGCAAAATCTAATATGTGCACACATGACTTCTTAGTTCCAGGCAGGTTCGGATGCAAGCTGACCGTACTAAGAACGACCATAGTCTCAACCATTGCAACTGCATTTGATGTTTGGTTCCCGCAACACTGGAAGCACTCGCTGCCTTTAACCGGCACCCATGATGTTTTAGAAATTTTCATGCAGGGCTAGCCTTCCCAGAATTAGCTGACACTGATTTCCTTAACTCTTCCAAGGCACTACCCTATGACAGTAAGGTGTATATACATTGCCATAACTTCTTCATGTAGTTATAAAACTAAAAGGATGCAAGATCCCACCAAATGCTTGACTCGACCAAAGTTCATGTAACCAAGGTTCCAACATAAACTGGAACTAAAAATCCTTGGATAGAGCAATCTATTTATGTGAAATAAACCTACTAAAAAAACACAGAAAAGAGTGAAACGAGGCATCAGCTGAAGGGGAAAGGGTGGCAAGAACTGAGTAGCGCGCATTCCTTTGAAATAATGCTTGCAGAAAGCAACAATCTGTGTAGACATCTGATGGAGAGCCATGGATAAGCTTTCTGCCAGAGCCTTTTAACAATATTACTGTTGTTTGTCCAAATGGTTCAAAGTCATTAGGGCAAATTACTCAGAAAGCAAACACGTTCATGTTTTGCCAGACTTAGTTAGGACATCATATTCTAACAAAGTATACGTCTTACGATGTAGGATTCAAAGCCTTTGGGGAGGAACATGTTGCAGTATCTTTGTAAGTTCCCAAGCAAAAGCTGTTGTTGTTTGGGCTGTAAATCTATCCCAGCAGGCAGCAGTGAAGAAACCAAAACACAAAGGCATGGTTTTCAAGCATGAAACTCCTACCAAAGCATCTTAGTCCTCCTCTCTGTACAGAAAAGTCAGAGAGGCTCTGTGTTACATTGCCAGAACCGCTCTGAAGTCCACGACCTTGCACCTCTTCACAGGGGAGCAGAACATTTTTCAAGAAACTCCTGTAGGTAATGCACTGAATCCACTTGTTTTCCCACTCTTTAATATAGCCTTTACTCCTCAGCAGTGGCACAGACCTTTTTCCAAGACTAACTCCAAGCTTTCTTGCTCCCTGAACTAGAAAACCTTCAAGAAACTAACTTTAAAGTGCTTGCTAAGAAAGACAGCAGAGTACCTCATATACCATACTTAAGCGTCGATGCTAGGATAGCAAGCAGCTGACTGAGACGGGATCCTTCTTGTCCCCCAAAATGTGATACTATAGGAGAAACGCGAGAAGAACTAGGTAGTCCAGAAACCCACCTTTTTGCTCCAGTCTATGCCTTGCACTCGTGCTTTAAGCACGTGTACAACCCCCACGCCTTTGTGGCAAAAAACCACGCCATGCTTCGGTTTGAGTGTTCCAAGTTTGCCATGGTATTTGCAGTAAGTGCAAACGGCTTCATTCATCTTGGCAGGTTTCCCCCAAAATTAGCCTTGTAAAGTGGCAGCATCAACTGCGTCAGGATTTTCATTTTTGAAGAGAAATAATCTGGTAATGGGCTTCTGTCAGAAACCCCATTCTTCCTGCTCCCTTGCCTTCCTAAGTCAAATCCTAGTTATCCACACATCCAACTTTCTTTGTTCTTGTCCAATAAACCTTTGAGTCTGAGTTTTCACACACGGAAGTCTGTCTGGCAGTGAGAAAATGGGGAACAAATCAAAGAACTGTGGTACTATTTAGATCAGCCAAAGGACTGCCCTAGTTCGTTTGCTGAAAATTGTCAGAAGACTACTCTCTGCTTCACCACAATTTCAGAGTAGCCCTCTTTCTCTTGGCATGTGGTGGCTCATTATAACATTTTCACTAGCTATGGCTTGGGGGAGAATTCCATCCCCACAGGGAATTTTTCCCCCGGCAACTTTTGCACTTTCGTACGCCCCAAAATAACGCAAAGTGATCAGAATTCGCAAAAAAATGCAGACCGGCAAGCTCAAAATCCTTGGTAAAGACCATTACTAGCATAACGGGCTCTCTGCAAAAAATATAGAGCCATATAAAGACTGCTATCAGTGGCCTTCTCTATTTCAAACTGGGAAATGTTCTGGTTTCATCACTTAAACTCTTCCTAAGCCTGCAGCGGTTACGATTATCAGCTTTTCAGCCACACAAAGCCAGTACACAGAACAACAGAGAAAGCCCTCAGCAGACTGGTGGGAATTGCATCTTGCAAGATCTTTTCCATTAAGCGCAGCAAAACGTACCTTCAAACTTCTTGCAATCAACCATTAAGGGCATTTGCAGGAGCCTTATTTTGTTACATTTTATACGTCTCTAAACAGTTTTCCTAATCATGACAATTAGAAGAGATACAGCTGTGGATAAAATTAAATACAGTTGAGTAAAGATACTCATTTTTTAACTTGACCAGAACACCCCCACTTTTTTTTTCTTTTCTTGACAGAAGTAAGGTCTAGCACATTATATAATGCCTGTTCTGAACAGCATCAGGTATTTTATAAATATTTTTCTCAGATATGTACCTGGTTTGGTTCAAACGTTAGCATGAGACAACTTCTGACAAAACTACCGCCACCTCCTTTGGTCGGCAAACCCAGCACGTATTTGTCATTTTTTTGCTACGGTCTGGTTTATTTGCAGTTTGCCATCTCTAAAAAAATATCGAACCTAGTCAAAGGATGAAATACAGATGTAAATCACTTGGAAAATGCTGTAAATTAAAAATTGAGAACAAATCCCAAAGATAAACATAGACAGTATTGCCTGAGACCATATAAAACACCAAGTGAAAAACAGGAAGCCTTACCATCCAAAACGTGAATGTTAAAGACACAAAATAATATTGAAAGGAACGTTTCTGCACATAACATTGCACTTTTATCTTACTTACGCATCCTTTATGCTTCATAACGTCACCAAGAATAAAAATAAGCAGATAGTGATTATAATGTCATCACCAACAAGAACTTACTGTCCTAATTACAGCATTTCTTCTGTCACCAGTTTCTGCATTCACTTTTCCGAAGATTCTTGCAGTAAATGAAGTCATTACTAAGAACTTTGACTTTCCTACTACTGGCCATCAAGGAAAACGGTGCAATACAAAACCACTGACGTGCTGCTACTTGCAAAATCTCAGCTAAGACCTCAAAGACTAAGAAGTGAGAAGCACTGAAATCAAAGCTGTAACCTGATCTCCAGATGGAGACTTAATTTTATGGGATACCGTTCATTGGTCCAGGAATGGCAAAGCTTGTGTCTTGTAAGATGAAACAGGACTAGGGACAGTCAGACACCCCCGGGTACACAGCAACAAAAGCAGAACTACTCTGCTGCCCGAAGAATGCTTCTTGATCCTTTTTTGCCTTTACTACCAAAGCTTATTTCGTCACTAGAGTTTTCAATTACGCCCTCGCGTAGCACAGTAGCTAAAATAACAATTCAGGAAGTACTCTAAAAACATTTAGTGCTGCAAAATAAAAGACAAGAGGGGAAAATGAAGAGAGAGAAAGAGTTCCAAGTATCAAGACAAATCACAACAATTGCTGTTGACTAACTATTGTTAGTGACATAAATCCCCAAATTTATTATTGTGAAAGCTTTCCCCAAAGAGATATTTCCTATTACAGTTTTATGGTTAAACGTAGTAATTAAAAATAAAAAAGAGAGAGAAAAGAGACTGTACTGGGAACTGTATGTGTCTAGGAGATTTCCTGAACTTTGAAATGTTTCCTAAATGCAAAGTCTTTCACTCTTAGGGATTCTTGTACGGGAAGGTCAAGTACGACATGGGTCACTTGTTTCTGGTAATTATTTGGGTCAGATCTCGAGCTCATGCAGATTATAAACTCTGTTGATTTATGCCCCCTTTATGTTTTACAATAATGACACTGATGTGATCATTATTTCCCAAATATTCAGCCTTTTCTTTCTTCTGGTATCTACTGTATGTTGGTCACAGGCCGCAACAAATAATGCCTGAAACCCAAGCAGCCTTTCTAAAGAGGCAGTTGTCTGCTACAGAGGACCTAGCAGCAAATCCTTTTCAGCTTAAATAATTTGAGTCCAATCGATTGCAAAAATCTATTCTGAGCCATTTTGAAGAGGACTAATCATTTTGCTATGCTTTAGATGGTGAATCACTCAACACATTAAGCATAATGATCCTCTCCGGACAGCAACAAAGAGCTCTTAATCCAAGTAGTACCATATGTCTTTGTATCCCTATGAGAAAGAGCAAACAGATCACCTGGTTTTTAATCACCGCAGCTATAGATCCTGCAGTACTGAAGTGGCACAGGTGGGACAGAATTGGGAAAAGATTGTTTCATTGATAGGAAAGTTTAAAACAAAGATGTATATAATATATACAATTTAAAAACAAAAAAGCCGCTATACAACCTCTGTTATTCTGAAATATTTATGGCTCCCTGGTGAATTTACAGGGACCTCCCTCCAAACACGAGCCACCTGAGCCTCCAGCATTCCACAGATAAAACACACGGAACAAAAAAAAATTAAAAACAAAAGAAAAATCCAAGTGTGAACAATTCAAATTCAAACACAGAGCGTACTGCCTGATACACCCTTCGTATACTGGTTAGAGTGTAAAAGGTAACCTTTTTATTCCAGTATTCATCGTGTTTAAATACATAATCTATAGAAATACAATATTAACTAAACCATTAATATTTGGGTCTCCTGTCATTCAAAACAGTGATTTATAGTGATTTATTTCACGTTTGTTTTCATACTTATTCACAGAGGGCGAAAATGTCTCACGTGAATTCTGAGGTAATTAGAAAAAAGTTCATTTCCCTCCTACAGATTATCAAATGACCAATATGCAAAGTTGCCAACAAAGCTGCTTTTATATTAGCATGTAACAACCTATTTCCCTGATTGAAAACTGCAACGCCTATCGTGCAGAGCGGGCGTGTTTCTGAGGGCATTACCCTGGGATTCTCCACTGGGTGCCAGACTCGGCACCCGCAGTACAGCCTCAGCTCGCTCTCACCACGCTTTGCCTTGGGCCGTCAATACGTTAGAAGAGCGCGGCAGGTACTTATTTTGCAGAGTTACTGTAACGCTTTCTCAGTATCTGTAAAATTATGGGAGCTTTTGGATGAGAGGTGTGACACAGGAAAATAAAAACCAAACAAGTGTTCGTGATCTATTTAACAGAGAACCCCTCACAGGCACAGAGGTTTATGTATCTCGTACGTAGTTTTCTCAAAAATTACAGCTGATATTTCTTTGTTTTTCCTGAGCCCCGCTTCAATCTTCCACTTTCCAAAGAGAAATGCTCATCGGAAATGAGACATACGTGTTAATATCAAACACTGAATAACACACAGGAACTATTGTTGACTAATCACAAATCTAGCAAAGTTTATGACTGCCTTGAAAAGTCTGGGTCAAGCCAGGGGAAGGAGAAGTATTCAATATCATTTTATCAGCTGGTCTTAACCTATTTAATTTGCTGACCATCATTTTCTCACGCCAGGACAAGAAAACCCGCAGGACTGTGTGGACAGTTCTTTGGCTGGAATCTAAGCATAACCATGAATTATGAAATTAATACCTGATTGATTTCAATTCAAATGCAGAACCACGTTGTTTCTTGTGGACTTGTATCTTTGTCACCCTTGCTTTGTAGATTGAAGGAAGTACTTTTAATGCATAGCAATATTTGTATTTGCTGATATAGATGGGAAGCTAGTTGTGTTATAAAATCACAGCTGTTCACTAAATTAAAAGAAACGCACACATACGCTATTCAGCATAAACATGGCATGTGCAGGAAATAATGGAAAGCCGCAGCCTCAAGTGCATTCGCAGAGCACTGGGCCAATGCAGAGAAGCATTTAGATCAATTTAATCATGTGAGCCCAACTTCACTTTGATTAACATTGTGGGATCTTAGCAGCAGCAGCAGTCATCCAAGAGCAGTGATGCAGCAAAGCTTTCGCTGCACCAAAACATGAATCTCAGGGTAAAGGGTTAAGAACGCAGCTCAGACCCACCCATGCCAACATAACTATCAAATATATTATCACTTCTTGCGCCCAAAACAGCTTCTTTTTTTTTTTATTTTCAACAGAATTAAACGTTTTTTGAGAACTTCATGTTTTTATATTCTTCTGTGGCAGTAAGCTCTAACTGCTACCTATTTGTCTTAGGCAGTTCAGTCTAAATCTAAACCAAATATCTGGCCCTTGATTAGCTCTAACTTTTGTTTCCTAACACAGATGGGTTGCTAATTCTGCCTTAAGCCATCTTGTAGGATTTCATGAAGCTGCCTCATTCAGAATTTGGAATATCCAAGTAAGGCCTCAGTCCTCTAAGATATTCATCCCATCTTCTCTTTTGAATACATCAGCAGGAGATCACTGCTGACTCTCTGAAAATCCCCATCTCTTCACTCCTTGTTACTGAAATACGGAATGAGGAGAAACAGTCCCACTACAGACCGCTGTACCACTCCGTTGCCTTCCCCTGAAAGCACCACACGGTTACTCCTGTTGCATTAGGAGAAACGTTGCCCTGACCCTTTTCCTACGTGCTGCTGAAGTTCTCACTTGTCTTTGATTTCTTACAAATTTTATACAACTTTCAAAAACAAAACTTCTACATTTTCATGTAAAATCAGTTTGTTGGGGGAATATATATTTTATATATAACATATAAAAGATAGTATGTCTCATACACATACATAGGTATACAATATATATAACAGAGTTTTCCACATAATGCATCTTCTGTTTTACTGTAATTTAAAAGAATCAGTTAATTCAATGAAGAATGAAAGGTAACAATGTTAAATACGTAATTCTTCCTTTCCAAGCGATCTCGCCATTCAGTGACATTCACTAAAATGGACTTTATTCAGGCTAATGCCCAACATTTATAGAAGTCTAAATGTTTTCCTGTCTAAACGTCAATTGTCCTGCTATTTCTTTGTTTATGCAGCAGCGGTATCTGCAAGGCTGGTAACGGGAAGCAAGATGTTCATCAATTATAATAAACCAGAGCGAAACAGCAATATGAATCAGAGACAAGGGTAACTGTCCTGCTCTGAGATTTAGTATTTTGTTAAGAAGCTAATCTAACACACAAGGAAAAGAAAGAACGAAAATACTTTAAAAATGCTGCGTGTCTATTGAATAGCGCAGAATCTTTATCTGGAACACAAAGAAGTGCGGGTTCTGATAAATTTCCTCATATTAAATGTCGCTTTATACTGAAAACAACGGTGCTGTTTCAAAATAGATTTTTTTTTTTTCCTGAAAAAGTTACCTTATACACTGAAACTTCAAAGATAAAAATGGTCAGTAACTAACTCACCCTCCCTGAAGCCCCATCCTAGGCAGGATGATCAAACCTACATATAATTTAACATATACAAAATGTCATAGCTGGTAATTGAAAGTTATATGGCCTTATCAGGCCTTTTGTGGAACTAGGGAAATCAGTTTATTTGAAAAATGTTGGGAGAAAAAGCATAATTTATTTTACTATTAAATACATTTTTAAATTGTGCCTGTGTAAAACCATTCTTTCTAAATATTGCTGGAAGCTACTGGGTAGAGAAGAATCCTCTTGTCTCAGAGGCAGCTACTCTCTGGCATACATTCTAGTGATAGAAAGAAGTAGACTGAGACCTTCAATACCTAAGAAATACTCCATGAAATTGAAAATGGAATACAGAAACACAGGTTTCAGTGTCACCTACCAGTTTAAGTATAAAAAAGAAAGAGCATCAGATGTAATGTATAGGCAACATTTTTTTCCATTTCTATATTTGTCAATTATAAAAAAAAAAAAAGCATGTTCTTAGGTAATCCTCAAAGAATGATACATTTTTGGTTAGCGTTGTCCCCTTGGTTCTAGCTTTTACTCTCCCATAATAATTAATGGTTGCTGATGTACATGACATAGCTTCTTAAGCTCATACCAGCAGAGTTCATTTTCTCAGTTTCTTTTTTATTTTGCATCCTATGCCTGCCCAATATCTCAAGGCACATAAAATATATCTCATATAACAAGCGTTTCTATTAATCTGCATAAGAAAATACTTTTCTCATGAATATTAAGCTATTTGTTTTAGTAAATTGCTCTTTATGGTTAAAATGGAATCAAAGAAGTCTATCTAGTGCCATTGAAAGAAAACTATACCTAATCCCCCCCAATTCACACACTAATATGAGTCAGTGCACACTGATATAAATACACATGCACACGCATACACGCACACACATTGAATATATCCGCGTCATTGCTGAAAACAACCTGGCTGGGCAAAATGGACTTACGTTTAGTTGAACTACAACCATAAACCAGCGTAATTTTCCTATTCTGTAATATCACAACTCGTGTTATGTGTGCTCAACTAACCCCACCACTAGCTTACTTGAAGAAACACAACAGAACCCAGCATTACTGCCTCCAGGTCTCTGGCTTTAACAAGTTGATAAGGCGTCTCTGCAGATGAAAAGACATCCTCTTTCGAGTAAACTCTAAAAGGCTTATTCTTCCAACCTTTGAAGAAAGAGTGAGTCATGAAATGAAAAGTTATATGCTACACTTATCATACGTCAACAAACAATATCTGAAGCTTGGTTTTATAATCAGTCCTATCTAACAGTTTTTCTTCTTTCCCCACACTGAAGCAGTTTGTAATAGATGATAAATAAAAGATGACAATCTTCCAAAAGCAATTCTCTACGATCAAAAGCGTTTTAACAGAGTACAAACAAGAACTTTGGTTTCTGTATGCAAACAACAATTTGCACCTTACAGTTACATAAATCATCCAAACGGGGGAGAGAATAGCATGAAAAACAAATACGTGTGCTATGTAACTGAATAAACTTTCATTATTGCAGCCATACACACGGTTCCAAACATACCTTTAGAGATGTTGTGATTGAAAATACATTGTTTATCAGCTAGTTAAGACGTGCCACCCAGAAAAAAACCCAAACAACCTCCATACAATTAATAGAAACACCAAAGGACATACTGAAAAGCCTATCATCTGTCTAGTACCTCTGGAGATCCCAATATCCGATGAAGCATACTCACCCGGCTTGCCTGGAAGCCATAAGCTATGTAGGGGGACACGCAGCCTCCTCTTCCTGAAGGATCCACGCAAGAACTGGGTTCTCTCAAAACCCAACAGTGCAATTTTAGGAAAAGCATAATTACAATTGGAACTCGTGCAATGCTCCCAGAGTCTTTGGGTGAACTGTTTGCCTCTTTTCCCCTTTCTTTCCTTGACTGATGACAGGCAGCCTCTATCACAGCCCCGTTCCTTTGCCCAAACCCACGCCACCTGCACGCTCGCACTCCGTGTCCAAGCGTTTCTATGTTTAAGAGCAGCTGGACCAGTAGGCTCTTTACCTTTCAGGTAATTAACTACCTTCAAAGATCCAAAGGGCCCAAGAAATTGAAAGGCCTTGATATGTGCTGGCCTGTGTATAAACGCCACTTTCTAGTTTGTGTTTCGCTTTCAAGGGGATCAAATTTTTTTTTTTTTCCCCTCACACTAGGTTATTTGGGATTTAGAAGCAAGAAGAACACTTGGGTTGCATGTACAGAACACAAGGACTTCTAGGACCGCAACTACTACAGTGAAATTATATAGCATAAAGTATTTTGATTTCTTCCTCCTCTTCTCCCCATAATGCTTATTCAATGAGGACCTTCTGACTTTTTCGTTAGAAGAATAATAATAATAATAATAAATGCATCTGCAAAGCCATTCATGTTTTTCAGATCTCTGAATCGTACTGGTTTTGTTAAATTCAGGTAATTACCTAGCCAAAAATCATCAAGTCACCGGTATAAACACATTCACAGATACGTAATGTTGATATGAAAAAGAAAGACTGTCTACAAAAACATGGCCATAACAACAAAAGGCACCAACTGGAAAGATATAAATACCTGTCCTGTTGTAGTAAAGAAGATATGGCCTAAACCATTACACAATTTCTATACGAAAGGCTAGCTTTTTAGGCCTGTACATAAACATTTTGCATAGATTTAATGGGGACTGGGCTGTCCCCATGAAGAGGAAGTCACTCACTTTTTTGAAATCAATGCGTAAGAGCTGAATATATTTTTGAGATTTGCCAGAGGGGTACCTAAACAACCTCAATTAACTGGAACAGTACATTCTTTGCAGCCTACATTTAGGGTTTTGGTTTGTTCCTTTTTCCCCTGGTAACGCCTCACAAGAATTGGCGATTGCTATTCTTGTTTGGCTTGATTCAACCTGAAACAAGAACATTCATATTGGAAGTATTTGTCAGAGAGGGGAGTAACGGAATCAAAGTCCAGTTCGGATCTCGGATGCACATAAAGGCCATTACTTTGAGTGAGGTTCCTTCAAAACTGAACTTGATTTGTAAGTCAACATTTCTGTCCTCCAGATCTACTGGTGTTACATTTGGTCAAACTGAGGTTGCAGATCTTAAAATAAATACTCCAAAAAAAAAAAAAAAAAAATCTGTGTTACCTTCACAGTGTAATCCTTGAGGGGTCATGGCTGGGTTATAGTTTCATCAAATAGGACAGAACCAAAATTAGACACCAGAAAAATCAATTAATATCAATTAAAATGAATGACAACAAAAAAAAATCAAACACAAAAAAACACAGCGAGATTTACTGCCAGCAAGAAATGGAAAAATTTACAAAATGACCTTTCACAAAGCCTGTGCTTTTCTTTCAAAATGAAAATCTCTTAGGGCAAGGAAAGTGCCAGTGGCATTTTAAATTCTATGTCACATTGTAACTGTAATATTTGATCATTAGATCATTACTAAATAAATGACATTACTGAATTATCCTATATATCCTACAGTGCCCCCAAGAATCGGAGAAACCCTTAGCAATGACCACTACTGCCCCTAATAAAGTCCCACAACTCCAACATGCAAGTGGATGGAGTCAGAGCAGGCAGTGTAACTCGGATCAAGCCACGGTGAGTTACGTCCCTCGCGACATCCAGCACTCTTCCATTTTGGAGAGTCTTTTCCCCATCTGTATTACTTCTCTCCAGCCCCTTTCTGTCACTGTTTCTGCTCAATTTATTTGGACTTCACGGCCAAGGACCAAACTTTAGCCCAGAGGCAATTACAAGATGGAAAATAGGTCACAAGCCTCCAGAAATCGCTCCCCACTCCAACACCTTCTCTCAACACCACATTTCCAGCTTTTCTCTCTGACAGCATCTTTGTAACACTAAATGGGACAGACACACATAAAATTTCAATTACATGCAATGGAAAGCGAATATGTTTCCAATTAGGTAAGTGCAGTTGCTAACAGGCGGTCAGAAATAGATTCCGATTCAACCAGACCTGAGTCCTGTTGCCCTTCTTTTTCAGGGAGCAGCACTTCTTCGTACAATCAGCCTGAGCAGGGAAGTTCTATGGACTTGTTGGTGTAAGTGCTTATCAACAGAAACCGTATTGCTAAACTGGTCCTGAGCCTGTACTATATTGGCTAAAGCACTAAGTTGGGATTGTGCTTTATAATGTTCCCTGCTACCTGAGAGTACAATCAATTAAAAAAATAATAATAAAAAAAAAATAGAGAGGAGGAACCAAGATTCCAATCTCGCCTGAAGCAACCCCCTGTTTTGTAGAATACTGCACTAAACTTATTCTTTCCTGAGACTTGTACCTTCAGGAACTCAGTCCAGATAATCTTTCAGAAACAAAGCAAAATATATTCTAAATTTGAGATATAAATGACTATAAATCAGCAGGATAATAATTTAGTAGATGCGAATACTTCTCTGAATTCTTGACAAGTCCCCGTTTCCCAGATTTCTGGTAAAGCAGTTACTCTTCTAAGCAAGAAGGTAGAAGTTAATAACAATAAATATTTATAAACATTATAACATAATCATAATACTTGCCTTAGTATTATTACTTCTGTTACAAAGTAGAATAAGCACAATTATTTCCATTTTACATACATGGAAGGCAAACTTCAGCCAGGTTCAGACCTCAGGCTGAGGTCATGAAGGAGGTCACGGACAAAGCCCCAGATCCCAGGTCTTCATCAGATACACTACAATTCCCACTTGAATTTACATTTTAGCTTCAGAATGAGTAAAAACAACAGAAGAAAAAAATATTTTATACTGCAGGCTAAACAATAGCCAAAAAAAAAAAAACCCAGATAAGTAAAAGTACATATATTATGCAACAATCCTCTAAAACTAATGTTGTATAACGGAAGACTTGAAGAGGCTAACATTTCCTGGGCAAAATTAATATTAAGTGAAAGACCTCAGATCCTATGTGAGAGTTCTGAAAAGTCCTACCGCATTCAAAGTGACAAACGAAATTCTTTTTTTATTACTGCAAAGATGACTCATTTATGGGAGGATATCACCACCACATACATGGGAAGCAGCTGCCTGATTAAATGAATATTTGGCTATTCTTATCCGTTCTCGGTAAGCCTGCTCCAGCACGGACCGAAGTCAGCCCGACCTCTGCCTTTGGATTTCAATAGGATCAGTTTATCCCTGGCCAGGAAGTCCTCTCTCGGTCACTGCTCCAACTCCCTCGTCCACTAAAGAACTGTCATGGGCAAAAAACAAAGAAGAAAAACCCCGTGGCAGTTCTGTCAACCGGCTTCTCTACAACCCACAGCCTCGTCGATCAATGGTCGGGCATCCTCGGTTCTTCTGGAAGCAGTGAGGCCACCAACGTTTCTCTCTATGTGGGACGTTTCCAATCCACGCTTTTTTCTTCCCCCTGCCCCCATTACACGTACTATTTCTAAAAGCACATTTTAAAATCAGAGATTTTTTTTTTCCCCCCCCTTTCTCTTAAGCTCCCTCCATAAGGTCTATAGTACAAAATGAAGTCTCATATTGACCACAAGGAATAACGTGCCGGTTTTAGCACAGTACGAGGAAAACCTTTTATTTTCCAGTGTGGAATATTTTATGCGGAAGAATAGGAGAAAATACAAGAAAGCAAAGGTGTAAAAATAATTGAAACTATGTTAGCTTGCCATTGATAAGTCAATTCTGAAGTATTTGGGGGATGGTTTTTTCTCAGACTTAGAGTGAAAATGCCACAAAGAGAAAACTAAAACTCCCTCTCTCCCTGACTCTGAAAAGAAAATAGCCACGGCTCCAATTTTGCAGGGCTACGCAATTGCTTTGGAGTACGAGGACCATATTTCACCTTTCGCAATGCTGAACACTCAGTAACTCTCTGCAAAATCAAGCTTTTGCTCTACGTAGTAGAAATTCTGTTCACGTAAGGGCTAAACAACGCCCTGACCCACATCTTTAACACTACGCTATCGGGAGAGAAGCTTGCGCACAATTTCTTAATTATTTTTTTGAAATGACTCAGATGCTTTTCCAATATTCCTCAGCTGGACACTTCAACAATTCCATGGCTCCTTTGAATATTCACCTACATTAAAAANGGTGGGATAGTTTCTACAGAAACATTCTGTACGTGTATCAAACCAAAACTATCTACACATAGCAAAACTTTGACCCTTCTTCATGCTTAATCAGTGACTGCCACCCAACGCTGCATTCATTATCTTTGCACAGTGAAGATGTACCTATTTTTAACACTTGCACAAATACCCTCTGTGAAGCCACAGACGCCCTAAAGCAGTATTTAGCAAGTGAAGATTTTTGTTGATTCTCTGATCCTATTTCTCACTTGCAATAGGGGTCTCCCACCCAACAAAACCCTGAGGCTTTAAGTACCAGCAAGTTTCTGTATTAATAATCACAAGGAATTCAAAGATGTAAGAGACTACGTAACAAGTTAAGAAGCCGTAATACAGTTTCAGTAACCTCAGCACACACAAAAATTAACAAAGATGTCCATCGCATTTATCTCTCTGTATAAAGCGTAACTATCACAGGAGCCCGTATACAACTGGACCAAGCATCTTGCCACTGTAAGGACTGCACCACTCTTAGTTGCATATATTGCTATTAGGAAGTAACGGGAGACTATAAGCTAAAATAGGCAGCAAAGCAGATTTCAGATAGCCCTTCCTGAACTGCTTAACGGAGTTATCTAAGCAAACCTAAAGGACCATAGATTTGAAAGATCTCAACTACTGGAAATTACTTTCAAAAATAAAACCAGAGAAGACTACTCAGAATTTAGGTTCGAATGGGTTAGAAGCACGCTAGCTCCTTCGCAAGGCTGAAGCAAGCACAGTCATTCTTCACAAGGCATGACATTGACGGCATATGAACATCTCGAGTTGCTGGTGTTGGGAAAAACTGCCGTCATTTTATCCCTCTGCCTTTGCAAACGTCTCTCCATTCCCTTTGTGATTTTTCAAGCTCTTTCTGCTTCTCTAATTATTTTATAGTCCTTATCTTTAGAACACTATTAAGTTTATAAATAGTTTCAGAACACCAAAGCTCTCCTCATGCCAACAACATGGTGATTTGAACAGGACAGGTCACAGAACATAAGACTTACCCAAAGAACATTTTGGTCCTCGAGGTATATTTGCTAAACATTATTTTTCACCTTAAGTAGTCTCTCATTCCACGACAACGCTGTATTACAGAAATTGAACAAACGTTCACAAATTACATTTGAAAATATGAAGCACTAAGATGGTTATGTAATATGAGGTGAATTATCTCCTGTTTGAAATCTTCTGGAAAAAATCCTACATCTCTTGAAATCATTAACAAATCTTTCAGGGATCTCAATGAGTTAAGATTATATTCTATGTTGTTATAAAACAAAGTGCTCTTTTCCAACCTGTAACTACAGTTCCCCGTCTCTATATTATCCTTGCCCATCTCAAACACCTCTTCCAGGAGGGTGCTGGCTCCCCTCAAGCGTTCTGTTTTCATAACATCAACTTTGCATATTAAGTTGGTTTGACCAGCTACATTAAAAAAAAAAAAAAAAAGGATCAAATACTGCTTTCTGTATTTCAGGCTTCTGGACCGATGATTGTTACTACAACCGTGTAAAAACTACGAAATAATGAGAGTTTATTGCTCGAAATAAAGGAATATGTACTGCTAAATCAACCCAGATGACTTACAATATGGCTAAACTGAGTTTAACAGAAAACTGATGTTAATCAGCCTTTTCTACTACCTACATATTCACAAACTCAAACAATACCTTGGTTTCTCCTAAGCTGCCCTTAGAGAATTTCCTTTCACTCTTCCATTTTAATGACGTTACCAAGCACTGCTAAGAGCAAACCCACGCTAAGGTTTTCATCAGAGCACTGTGCAAACAGTTAAAAACAAATGCTGCAGGGACAAATCCTCAGCGTAACTCTAAGCTACACAGGAGCCTACAGCCCTGCATCAGCAGTACCGGCACCCCACCTCTGCAAATAACCGTATCCTATCCGCACTCCGCCTCCGACTGCATTTTCATCAGCAATGCCACACCGCAGGCACGGGGAGGATAACCGAATGCTAACACAAATGGGTTAAGGGCTAGGCTTCCTTAGCAATCGGGGGAAGATGGCCAAGCACGTACTTCCTTAAGCTTGGGAGAACTCATGCTGCAATGCAGAGCTCCGCTACGGAGCTATCTCCGTGCACGGCTATCAATTATTTCTGATTTCACTTGTTTGGGAAACCTTTATTACGGCCTCATCGTTCACCAGGCTCATACCGCGCACTACTTCAGGGAAACGGCGCTATTAAAGTACATATTGCTAGTGCCTGTATCTGAGCAAAGAGAAGTTAGTAAACAAATTAGTACCAAAGAAGTGACTGAGCGGTTTATCTACCTTTCAGACAATGCTGCAGGCTTTCTATTGTCCTTATGATAATCAAGAAAAGGAAATAAAATACGACTCGGGGATTTTTTCGTCATCCTAAAAACAACCTTGATGCAGTGGTCATTCGCCGAAGTTGCCACTTGCCAAACGCAATTAGGCTGAGCAGCACAGACAGTGTGGGCGCAGTGTCGGTGGGTGAAGGCTGGCTTCTTCACAGAAAACACAGCACCAGTATTTAGAATATAGCACATATTGGATCTAGTTGCTATGGAGTCTCCATGCATTTCTTCAGAAAAATTTTGCTACTATACCTCAGTTGCTATTGCCACTGACCAGTCAAAATAAAAGAAAAAAAAAAGAAAAAGGAGTTATCTAATTCACTTTTTTGTCTCCAGCAAATGTCATTTCCCAAAACGATTCCACATTCATTAAAGCCAAGCCTGCTTTGCACACAGCAGCCTGGCACGTCAATTTAAGGCTCACATAAGCGTTTTAAATTTTACCCAACTCCTCCTGCAAGGTCATGTCACTCTACCAAAATACTTTCAAAACGTATCTATCCATACATAATTTTTCCCATGAGCAACATAGAAAGAAATAGGCACCATTTGGAAAATGACTGGGGGTTTTTTTGTTGGGGATTTTTTTTTTTTCTTTTGCCGTTACATCAAGTTTTGGGGTTGTTTTTTTTTAATTTGGTGCAAGAACGTAAGTTTTATAATGAGACAAATCAACAGTCTTATTTCAATAACCTCTTTCCAACAGTGACTAAACAGAGCTAATATTAAATCCGTGGAGACGCTGTGCAGAGGCTAAAGCAGAGATAACTTACTCTGCTGCCTGACTCAGCTAAGTGGAATTGAGTCTACCTGGCCTGGAAACACAGGTGACAGCAACGATTCCTTTCCCCCAGGCAGCTCTGATGTCCAGTACCACAAACATCAGCAAAAATGCAAGGTGCTTGCTAAGCATAGCTATTCTCCATTAGCTGACCAGGGCCTGAAGTTCTGCTGTTTGGTGAATCTTAGTTACTGCCTCCTATTGCTAGGTAGCGACAGTATTATCAACATGGTGCACGTAATTTCTTTCCTCTCTGCTGCACTGGTGCCTTTAAAAAAAAAAAAAAATGAAGCTGGGGAGTAAGACGGCTCAACAAGGTCCAGCCACTCCCAACAAAATCACAGCCTGCGCAGTGAGGCACTAACTAGCTTTTAGCTGTTCAAGTCTCCTGTTGCACTGTCAGCTTCACTGGTTTTGAGCAGTGACTTGTCTTTGTTAGATATCCTGACATAGCATAAGCCAGACATAGTAAATAATTAAAAATAAGTTTAAATTATTAAACCTAAAACAGCCTAGAAAGGTTGGTAATTATGGTTCTAGAAGCTGAAATCCTTTTCCACCAGCTTGGGGAAAGAAGAGCTACATCCATTTTGGGTGAACCCTGGTTCTCGACACTGGCTTTATTTTACATACAGAAATAAAGAGAATGCAGATTGAAATTGTCAGGGAAAAGAAATCCACGTCCTTCCACAGGTCACATGCAATAACAGCATCACATTAATATTTTCTAAATATGAAACACTGCAAGTTTTTCAGGACCCAATCCAACCATCTCTTTTGTAGACAGTCCCAATGGACCTTTTCAGTGCACATGCAAACAAGGTGACTTGTTAAAGCTAGTGTTACTTCCCTTCCCCTTTCTTTTCTTTCTTATTCTCTCTTCATCAGAAAGGGAACAGAGTCCACAATTCAATCCCCCATCAGCTACGGTGGGAATTTTGCTAGAGGATGAGAAGCTGACCTTCGATAGAAGAGTTCCCAAATGTGTATTCTGAAACCTATTTAGGCTCAGCTCCCTAAAACCGTCTCCTTTCCGAAGCCCTAAGCAGCTAATAAGCATGCTATATTTTGAGGAGGTTAACGTGCTAAATTCTTCATTAGCATCAACAAATAGATGGTAATTATGGACTTTTTTTTTTTAATTGCAGCCTTTGTTGTCAGTCACTTGTAAAAGGGCAGGTAGCAATTAATTTGTATTGATCCGTATGTGGAAGGTCTTAGGATAGGAATGAGTGTTAACGTGGTTTTTGGAGCAATCCCAGAAAAATTATCAGCAAAACACTAAGTCTATTTACAATATAGGGAAACTTTTATAAATAATTACTGAGCGAAAACCCTTGAACAGTGCCAACGTATTAGCACCTTGTACAGTGCCAACTCTGTGAACCATCTGAAATTCAGTTCATTACATCTGTTGGATTTCAGTACTATGTGCTCCAATACTGTATATAATTGTGTAAGTGTGGAATATCTACTCCTGCTTACACCTGGGCATCTCCAAGGACTGGTGAGCGGGGAAAACAAAAAAAACGTTGATTTTAGCTTTCTAAGTCTAAAGGATTACTAACACGCTGCTAACAGGAGCATTCATCAAGATGAACAGGAGAGTTAAGTACAGGAGAGCAGTTCTTGGGAAGTGTGTATCTTCCCCTAAAGAAGCAGCTTCCAGTCAACGAAGAGAAACTTGTCACACATTCAAGCAAAACTACCCAGTGCCACAATCACTGCACAAAAGGAATTTCTTGGGATCAATGCAGAGAACAGGAATTACTTTTAAAAAAACCTTCACGTAACACCTACATTCTCAAAAAATAACACAAAAGATACTTTGTGAACATAGAGACCCAAGTCAATGAAGTATGGAAACCCGTTTCGCTACCAGCCGTAGTATCTGGCTAAAATTCTGAGGAAGAAAAAAAAAATATTAAGTTTGGATAAAGTTGATGACAAGCTCACAAAAACACAAAAACAAATCCTAAAAATTAGAAGTAGCTTCAGGAACTTACACATCGTTTTGTTAGGACAAGAAGAGATCCTATGGGGAACAAAGGTTTTTCATCACACTTGAAAAATGCTACAGGACTGATGTTGTCGACCTACAACTGATAACTCTCTGACATCAGGGGATCTTCTAAATAAAGACAAGTTCAGGTCTCTACTTTGGAACGTATTCTACATCTTGACCAGAAAAGAGTATGGAAAAATATTCAAAGGGGAAAGTTTTCTGTTACATTGGTCAACAAAACCCTTAGTTACTGATAGCAAATCTATGCTTTGTTTAGTTCTGTTCTTCACAATATCTTCAGCACGACACTGTATGATTAATGAAGATTACTTCCTAAATGTGCATTTTCATATTTGAATATGACCAGGACTTGAAAGGATGACTGCCAGTCATCTCATTAACCTCCAGTTTACACAATAACTCACTTATAAGGCATTAGCACTAAAGGAGTTTTAAAGCAACTGCTTTAAAGTCATCATACAGGAGTTAAATATCAGACGGCATCCCAAATCATACATTGAACGCTTCTTTCCATCCTCATTACGTTGACTAAACAGGCAGAAATTCAAATAGACACTTGACCAAGAAATACATATTTATAAAAACACATTTGTTTAAATTCTGAAGCAATCCTAATGTGCACGTTTGCAAAGAAAAGGCTGAAACCAACTTCTATCACATGGCAGATGCAGCCCGTGATGCTTCCCACACTCCCAATGCCCAGAAACGCGCCCCAGACCTTCGTGAGTCTTTGCTGGAGAGGGCACCATCTCAGGGAAAAAACTGTTGCTTGAATGGCAATAATCCCACTATACTGCTTACGGACATACTCACTGTTTCTACGCTCTGGATGCTCTATATGTTGGCAAATATATACACCAGGGCATGGCTCCAAATCTCGCCATTAAAGTATGATCTCTCAATGCTCATATGCCACTATTACTGCAGGTGCCAAACTTTCCCCAGGAGTTCCATGGAAAAGCCTGAGGGACTAAATTACAGAAGCCAGATTCCTAAAAGCTTGACATTTCACAGTTTAACATCTGACATCTACATTACTTTTTTCGCTCTTGACCTCCATTTGTAAAATTTCCCTTTAAACACTTCCTAATTGCTTAACACGAAACTGCCCAAATGTACTGTAACAAATTCTTCCAGTGGTGCAGAAAACGTCACCAATTTAAAGGACATAATAGGACATTTTATGAGAAGGTAAACAAAACCAAACAAAAAGCCACGGAAGTTTACCAGGGATAATTTCCTTCAATGCGTAAATGCTCTCTCAGTTTTTTTAATACTTCATGGTTCCTGATAAATTGAATTCACACTTGTTAAATTGAAGAGACCAGGATAGGTGGAGTCACCATAGGCAGGTGCTGGCATTTCTCCTCTCTCTTGGTTGCTCTTTTTAAAGTTCAGCAAAAGTTCTTTTTGCTGAAATAGATGGAACGAGAGATAAAAACATAGGCATTTCAGACATTTTCATAACTTTATGGAAAGAATCACATTTTGAGTCAATCCAGCCATAAAATCCAAAGTGTATGCCATTAAATTGGACTGCATCAAGCAAGCTTTACAATGCAAAAGGATTGAGCGTGCCAGGAACACATTTTCCTCCTCCTGTGTACAATATCTAACACAACAGAGCTGTGAGCCCAATGGTTTATCTCCGCTGGGGGAAGGTGGGAGAAAGCAGCAAAGAGATATATACATGTATTCGTCTTTTCATGGCTAGATAGAACTGTAGCCCCAGCTACCAGCTAGGAGTGGTGCATCAGCTGCCAACCAAGCAGCAGCTCTGGAGGCCCCACAAAGTCAGATGTCCCCCGTCCAAGTATTCCTCATGTCCCACCTTCTTGTGAGCGAAATAACAGGGAAAACTATGACAACCTTTGTGAAAGGATTATAATATAGCTCGCTTTCCCTCATTGAGTCCATGCCTCCCTGCACAAGTAGGAGGGAGTGAACGAGGATCTCAGATTCAGACCACTCCTGTGCCCATCATGCCGCTCAGCCAGAGGGGACAAGTACCCGTTGGTGCCGTGTGTGTGCTGCATGAGCCCCAGACTCAAGCCTAAGCACGCTTCTCTTCACTAAATACGCAAGAAGCGATTATCACCACTATCTTTAATTCCTGATACGTATCTACTAACCTACCCCACAATCGTGTCTATTGAAACAATATTTTCTCCAGTAGTCCAGGTATGGATTAATTCAATTTAAAGCTGTGAAGAGGCATATTTACCCAAGATACCAAAAAACACGCTTAGGTAAATGACATGTGTTTTGAAATACTGCCTATGTATAACATAAGACCAAATAAATCCTGTCTTTCAAAAATTACCAAGCAAATTAAATTTAAAAACCAGGTATAAGTCATCGTACGGTTAGGCAACAATATAAAGGTGAGTGGCTTGGAACTTGTAGTGGAGATTTCTCTTTTCCCATCAGAAGTCGGGGAACTGGACATTGTCAGTCTTTACTACAACTCCTGGCCTGCTTTATTTCAGAATATTGTGTATTTGTTCCCAGTTTAATTACAGCAAGCAGCGCAAAAATCTCAAAGAGTAGAGAAATGATGACACTTGCACTACAGTAACATTCTATATGTGCAGGAAGGTGAGCAGAGCTCAGTCAGCCATGATTTTAGAGCCCCACTTGGTTTTCCTCATTTAGATTAAACCCACAGTGAACTTAGCAGCTAACTGGCCTGAGAAAGATGGACTGAAGAGAACACGAATATTAAACGCAGTGAGAGTGCCGGCACAGCCGAGTATTTGCGAGCTTCAGCAGTGTGGCAGTCGCATGCGTTGCACCCCTCAGATAGGACACCTAGAAACTGAAGCAGCAAATACCAATCTGATATGAAATGCAACGTCATCAAAAGAAGCTCCATTTTACAAGGAAGCAAACAGTGGGGTATTATTTTCATGCCAAGAAATACCTACATAATGAAAAGAGAAGTTTGAGATACAGAAGGTAAATGCTCAGAGGGCAGCAGGAATAGGCACCACCTACGCAAACACTCGCTTACAAAACACCAAAAAGATTTCATTCCCCCCCCTCCCCCCCCCGTGGCTGACGAGGCATTTGAAACATCTAGAAATTCTAGTGAATCACAACGATGTTTGCCAAGGCAACGAACAGAACACTGAACAGAGAAGACGTATTCAGTGCTAAAGAAAAAACAGTAGGTTAAAGCTGCAAGAAATTTGAAAGCTTTTGAGTATACAGAGGTTAAACAGTGAGAGACTCTTTCTTTCTCCCTCTTCCTTAGCCCAGTACAAACTCTATACTGATCCTGCGGCATGTTCACACCAGGGGAGATACTGTTTGGCGTCCACAAACCAAAGTAGGAGCGACCAAGAGTGAAGAACTGCACCTCTACGTGACCTCCTCCTTAGGATACCTTTTCCCAGCACCCCCAAGCACTCATTAACTCCTCCGTGTCCTCCCTTCCTCGCTGAAGCTTTGGCCCTTTCCAAAGGGATGACCTTTGCGGCTACCAGCCTCAGCGCGGAGCCCACGCGCCAGATGACAAATACCCACGTGCCCTGCCGAAGGTACGCTCGAATTTCAAATGGGCTCTTCCACCGCGGTCTGAGACAAACGTGACGTCATTCCCTACGTTAATTCTGTCACGCGAGGTTTCCTGCTGATATGCACTTTGTGAAAAAGGAGACGGTAACGTGGAAAAAAGGTCTGCTGTTGAAGGAAAACAAAGAGAACTCGGTCCCCTGCCTTCTGCAGCGACGCGATGGAAGCCGTTTACTGAACGCTGCCTCTTCCCCATACACACCTGAATTCTGCTGACAGCAGCAGTCTTCATTTCTCCCTCCATCCCTCGCTTTTGCAGATACTGCCTAGCGGCAGCAGCTCTGTATGAGCTCTGACAGTGCTCGGGGTGTCAAGCGAAGGACAAAATTCACTGAGATGCAACTGTTTCCCAATCTCTTTTGGTGAGCGATGGTGAACATTCCAGATACCGTGGGACATTTTATGCCAAAGGGTGCTGAACCCGTGAGGCTGGCCTCTAAAAAAAGGTATAAATGTTTAAAAAACTTCTTTTAAACTGTGTATTTAAATACCCACTTACTACTAGTAGAGCCCAGAGGTCAAACTCTTGTCCTCATCACTGATGGTACAAGGGTAACAGGCATCAGCTTACCATATTTGTATGTTCAAAAATCAATTTCGTTTGGCAGCAAAATCAATTTTTGGTAACAGCTTTTTTGGTTTGCGGTTTTAATTTTTTGTGGCTTTTCTAAAATCTTTTAAACACTTGCCACATACAAAGACAGGTAACTCTGTCTGCTTTCAAAATTATCTTAAGACAGGGAAAAGCAAGTGTGTTACATACTGCCAGGGGCTGGGAAGCTGGACTCCAAGGCTGTAATTCTAGCTTTGCTGCTGACTCAGTGAGCGACCATCGCGTAATCACACCGTTTCCCTTTCCTCGCTCTGCAAAAGACCAGCCATGTTCAGCAACCTGAACAGACACTGAAAGGCAAGCGGAGCTGGGCCTTGACAATCCTGATTTTAGGTATAATGGAATTAGTCATGCCTAAATTTCAATAAAATCTACATATTTGGGGCTGCTCACCTCCTCTGTTAGTACCTGGCTTTTAATGCTCTTGATACATTCAGGTATCAATGTAACTATTCAGACCGTTGGGGGATTTTTTGATTACATACATGTTTTTGCATCACTATGTGTTTTGCAACATTGCAAGGAAAGATGGCATGCATAAAAGCGAAAATTTCCCATGCGAGCGCAAGACGAGCAGAGCTGACTCCTGTCAACCGGTTTTGAAAATCAATCAAGGCAGTCTCAGAAAGAATGCAGGAGAGGGTCTTGAAATTTGTCTTCAGCCTGCAAACTCCTTCTTCCAATTTTTGGGGGTGGAATAATTCCGTCACTCTTTGAAGAACCACAAACATCTAAGGACTGCAAAGACATCATCTGCCCATGCTGGCCCTTCTCCCAGCTCTGCTAACGGCCAATTGTCCAGAGCTATGTCAAGTAGCTGACATGATGACATGTAAGAAGATTCTGGGCCTACCCGAGATGCACAGTAGCTACGGCCACGGGTTGTAATGCTGTTCTCAAGACAGATGATGACCACGCTGCAAAACATCGTTAAGCAAAACACTCAAGAGAATAGGCCAAGCCACAAAGATCCCACACTCTGCAGCATCCCTGGAAGCTAGGAGCAGCACAGGACAGCGCTAATAGGTGCCCAACATGCTGGCAGAGTGGAAGAGTCATGGCCCTTCATTATCCTCTTTTGCATAATCAGGACGTTCCAGGGTCAGAGAAGAAGTTTCCATCCCAAGGCCAAATCAGCGCTTCACGCTTACAGCTTGTATCGGTATATAGCACCTGTCCAAACGAGGTTTTGAAAAGACAGTTCACCATACCTCACTTGAGCATATTCCCCCTCTCACTATCGTTTCTACAAACAAAATGGGTCTCTGTTGGACTGAAAATCCGGTCACTGCAATGCCATAGCTTCTAAATAAATCACAAAGCTGGGATCATATTCCCCATACGCAGAAAGAATTTAAGTGCCGAGAGCAATCGAACAATATTCATTTACATTTCTAACCTCATGGGCCTGCACACACAATTTGTTCACAGCCTCTATTTTCCAAGGAAGTCAACAAAAACGGAGAGCACTCTGCACCTATTAGGAGGCAGTCACATTCCGCAGCAGAACATTTTATTTTTCTTCAGCAGTTTAAGCGGCATATATAGAAAAAGACATGTATCTCACAGGTACGTACCCCTCACTTCAGCTGATGAATAAATACAAATATTATCTGTAACGTATATATTTTGTGTACGCGAGCGTGCGCGTGTACATCGTCACATATCTAACCTCCTCTACACCATGCATTCTGCCCAGCATGAGCACGTATACACACGAACCAACTCCTGTCTGGATTGCCGTGCGTCTCACGCAGAAGGAGCAAGGTGGGGGGACGCCCAGCCTAACCCGCACCCGTACCATCTGAAGGCGAGTTGAGGGTGCAGCCAAGCACTTGTTTACGTAACAGCGAGGTACAGCTGCAGTCAAAGGGAGACAGGAGCGAGGGCCGCTGCTGAATATTAAAAAGGAAGAAAAGCAAACAGCGTTAAGGCATCCTCCATATTTTCTAAGCAAAGGCTCCTGGTGTTTCCTAGATCCAAAAATCTGGTTAGCAGCCTGCATCACCATACGTTATTACTAACACGAACGCGGCCTGAGCCTGTCTACTTGCAGTCAGGGATATGCAGCACTCTGCGAAAGGGATAGCAGAAAGGGCAGTATTCATTCTATCCAGCTTTAATTAAACATTAGAATACACACTTGAATCAAACACATTGATGAAATAGGATATGTGAAAATCAGGAAAAACAACACACTGTGATGAAGTCACTGAGATGGGTGCTGGGCAAACATGAAAAAAAAAAAAGACCCTTCAGCAAGAACATCCACACAGTATATAAATACTTTAAAAAGGCTATTTTGCAGAGGATTCTCTAATCAGAAATGTAATCACAAAAACTACCTTATGCTGCAGTGTCCCATTTAGGGGATTAGGTTAGTAATCACAATCTGCCCCAGCATCCAAGCACCGCATACATCAGAAATGACATTCCTGTTTTGATAAAGACAATTCTAATGCAACTTAATGAACTCTGCAAAGCGAGCCTTTTAAAAGTCAGGAAGACCATATCCAAAGGTCCCAAAGGTATCAAACAGCCTCGGTAATTTTATTTAAGTCATGCACTTGAGAATATGAAAATTCATAAGAATGAAGGAAAAATGAATTCAAAATTTCTCAGGTATGCCAAGGGAGCAGATGGCTTCTGAATCCTAGAGATTTGCCAAAAGGATCTGTAAATTCAAATGTTACATTGCTGGATTCTGCTTTTTTTCCTTCTGCAGAGAGATCTGTGTTTACTTGCAATGTAGCAGAAAAGGAAAAAAAAAAAAAGGAAAAGAACAGATTATGTCTCCTGCTATTATCCCTGACAGAGGAAATTTCTAAAGAGGGGATCCAAACATGGTGTCAGTGAATGAGTTAATGCATACCACAACCTAGAGGTTCCTGAGATGGGAGAAAAGAAATGGCAACGAGGAGGCATTAACACAGGCACTCCCAATGTAAGATGGTCCTAAAGCTAACCTTAACAGAAGCTTCTGGGTTTTTAATATTTTCTCCACTATTGTATGTTATTCGTGTCCTTGGGAACTACAGAGTGATGTGGCAAATAAATAATTTCTATTGATTTTTTTCTACTACTTCTTCTTCTTTTTTTTTCTCTCCCCAAGGCAATCGGAGATGTCACTCCTCATTTCTAACACAGAAGGAAAACAATAGTCAATTTTAAGTTAGGAGAAGCCTCCCCAAAATCTGAACCATCTGAATAGATGTGCCTTAACAGAATCCAACATTGCCACCAGCAACAGACGCAAAAACACCCAACAGATTGCAGACCTGTGTTTCAGGCCCTAGCTAGAAAAATACACCTGCAGTGTGCAGTGTGAATACACTGAATCACGGCTGCTAGCCCAGGAGCAGTTACTGATACCTAACTGCATAATGACCCGGCTGATACGCCTAGCACCACAAGACAGGTCTTACATGCAGCATTTAGCGTCGTTGGTGATGTGGGAATTGGAACTGAAAAAGGGAAACGGGGGAAAAATGCTGTCGTGAAGTACAGAAATGCACCTTCACGCTGCGAAGCACAAACACAGCCACGTCCCTCCCTGACAATTTCTTCAGATCAGCTGGAGGTTTGAAAACACCCGGCTCCTGAACCATGACATGCATCTCTCGCCCTTTTGGGGATGAGGGGAAGGTGGCAATACCGGTGTGCCATGACTGCTGGTGTGCTGTGCACTGCCATGACTGGCAGCGCTTTAACCTCACTGCAGCTGGGCTAAGTCCACAGTGGGGCTCAGAGAGGATGCGAAGGGATGCAAATGGGAAATATGATATGAAAGGTTAGGAAAATGAAGGGCAGAAACATTACACACGGCAACGAACACCTGCAAAGTGCTGCACAGAGAGGAAGGTGGGGGGGAAGGGAGAAGGGGGCTGGTTTTCCCCTCATACCTTGCGTTTCCGATCTGCCCTAGAGATTTTCCGCTGCCTTTTCCTTTCCTTCTCAAGGTTTCTCTCCCTCTCTTCGAGTTCAGACTCTCGAACTTTTTTAATGGAAGCGGCTGCATGAGCCATCTTGGAGAGGAAAACACCAGCTCCAAGGAAGCCGTGTCCACGCGGCTATCCAGGTGATTTATTTTTCCCACAAGGGCACTGGCTGCAAGCCAGAACTTCACGGTGTAATCCACTCTTCCTCCTCCGGCACCCCAGAAAAGGTCACAGCTCTGCTCCAGCCTCTGCAGCACCCATAACTCAGAAGCGTGAGAGCCACGTCCACACACGCAATGTGCGAAAGTGCTCGCAGCAGCACACGCGCAACCAGAGAGCAGCCGGCAAAAAACTGCTAGTGGGCTGAAACCGCCTCAGCTTGGCGGTGGCTGCAAATGAAGGCAAGCTTCAGACTTGGCTGGGGAGTGGAGAAAAAAAAAAAAAGGGGGAAAAAATAAAAATAAAATGAAAGATCGGCCTTTAAACACACATCACCAAATTGGAAAGGTCTTTTGGGATTCCTCCAGATAGGCTGCGTCTCCTGGCTGGGAGGAAGGCTCCACTTCAGCATCACCACCAGGCGGGGGAGGGGGCAGCTCCCTTCGGCTTCTCACATCGCCTTTATGCAGGGTGAGAAGAAAATGGTGCAGTCTGACTTACTGACTTGCTGCTGCTGCAACCGTCTGTGCTGGAGCCCAACATTCGCTTCCCTCCTCTTCTCCTCCTCACGATCTTCCCTTACGGCTGAGACGGTCGATAGGAACCCAGGAGCAAAAGCTGCCGGGCTCAGAGAGACCAGCCTCAGCCTGCTCACCTGCAGGCACAGCGTGGAGAGCCGCCTGGAAACGGCTTGCAATATTCAAGTCCTCGTTGTGCCTTTATGCAGCCACGTGAGGCTGCATCAGGAGAGCTGCATTAAGCAGCGAACCAAACGCAGCGAGGAGGGGGACGCTGCTTGGGGAAGCACGCAGCGTAATCTGGGCTCAGCCTGCCCTGCTCAGCTCAACTCCGCGGAGATAAAAATAATACCACCGAGCGTGCTGTTTATTATTATTATTAAACGCCAAAAGCTGCTTTCAGACGCTTCCTAAGACAACCTGTGAAGCCCTGTGATGAAGATGGATAATGATTATAGCTGTGGACCAACAGAGACCAAAAGAGACAGAGGCAACGTTGTTAATTAGTCTCCCCCTTTTTCCCCGCCCCTCCCCCCTTGAAATGTCATTTGGGTTTGGGACATTAATACATAGCATTAATATCAGAGACAGATGGGTCTGTCATTCCCTCACTGCTTATCCCCCTGCTAAAACCAGCATATCAAAGCTCTACTCCCGCCTCCCTGGGAAACTGTTATCACTATTAGCGTCAAGCATTTATTCATCAAAATAGGACAGATGTAGATAAAAAAGAGCCTTTGCATTAGTCCCTGGCAGACAGCTGACCACATTTCAACTCCCTGCAACACCACTGATCGGGCCTCTTCCAGGCAGGGCCTGAGGGAGAGGACGACTGCGACGCTCCGACGCAGCGGAGGTGTTTGCATCCCTGGCTGAGCCACCCCAGAGAAGCCAGAGATACGGGAGCTCGCTGGCGGCAGCACTAAAAATCACCAAACCCAAGAGCCAAGATTTCCCTCTGCAATATATTCCTTGACTTCAGGCTGAATTTGACTGAAAAGCCACTAAACCCGAGCACCGTGAATTCTACTCTAAAACAGCACCACCAAATCAGTAACAGATGTCCCGTGAGCTCTTCATGTGACAATAGCTCACAGATCAGGCCTAATTCTGACCTCACATTATTTTTGGACCCACAGAACTTGGCTGTTTTCAGTTCACATAGACCAAGACCATTTATTATTACCATGGAACTAATCATTATCGATGGCTTGTGTTTTTACTACAAGGCTTCACTTTGAGAACGTCACAAATTTCAAAGACCAAATTTCCACAAAGTGCTTGCATATGGAAACTACAAAGCACTAGAAAGGCATCTTTAAAACAGGCATCTATTTTGTGTTTGAGCCAGTGATCTGTGCATTCAATCAAAAATATATTCCTCTAGTGGAAGACGACATCAAAAGAAGCAGGATACAGAGTGCCGGTCAACCTTTTTTCCCAGCTCCTCTGTACATAACAGGCTGATTTTCTCACAGTTGTTCCCATTTTTGAGAAACTAGGCTACACAAAACTAATGGTTACAACACAAGCAGTAGCTGCAGCAACAGCCACCAGCAAAGTGAGGCAGGTGGATGCAGCCAAAGGGATAAAATAAAGGAGAAAATTGGATTCTTTAAAAGGACTGTAGCTTGCCTTGCCTTCTTAATGTTGTGTGAACCTCACAGGTAGTGTCACTTGTAAACCAGAAATGAACAGCCGGCAATCTAGACCTCTACCTTCCTGATACTGTGGGAAAGCACGCTTCTTCCCAACCTTTTTGTGGGATCTTAAGCAGGAAATTTGAAAATAAGACCAAATCACAGGCCACCACACTTCAAAATCCTGGTCTTGCTATCTCCGTAAATCACGGTTCAAGGTTTCCTCAAGCCATTAAATGCTTAAGTCCTGATACGTAGCGCACGCGATAGGGTTCGATACACAGGAGGGTTTACAGGAGTCATGATTTTTAAACAATTTGTCCTCTTTTGATGATTGATATGTGCAGGCTCAGTCTCAAATAATTATTCTTTCAGAAAACTCACTTAGAAGTTAATAAAGGTCTTAGCCGATGTGCTTTGTAACCCATGCTACCAAGAGGAAAAAAAAAAAATCAGACGCCTGAATTGAACAACTGGTGCCAAGTAAGACAAAATGAAATAGCAAATATTCTTTAAAAGATCACTGGCAAAGAACAACGTCAGATCAGTTCTATGAGTTCACCATTATGTCCCATAAACATTTTCCCCCCTAACCTCAGAGAGACATAAAAATATTTCATCATCATGTGGCAAAAAAAAAGAAAAAAGTAACTTTCAATAGATTATTTTGGAAAGAACATATCTAATCTGGGAAGAAGAACATAAAGTATGTATCACTTAATACTTGACACAGCTAATGTCCCTGCAGGAAAGAAGCGTTCTGTTCTAAGATAGAAAGATTTTCCTAGCAAAAGTAGAAAATGGCTAGTCATTGCCCTCCGTATACAGCTCTTAAAAAGAAATCCTTCTGCAGACATCAGGCTGAAGATTAAACTTTCCAGATCCGTTCAGTAAAAATGGAGACTGAGCAATTTCCCCCTAAAAAGAAAAAACATACCGTGAAGCTGCTACATAAGAAAAACAGAATATACAGTGATGCTGCCACAAACGGTACGTAGGAGGGGAGTGGGAGAGTGGGCAGAGGCACAACGACATAAAAAGAACACAGTACCAGAAAAAGGGTGGTTTTTCTCTGAAAAGCATTTGTCATCATTAGCTCTGAATATAGCAATACATAACCCGTGAGATCCAACAAATTCCCATTTGGGATAATAAAGCTTGTAAGACTTCAACCCGTACAGTGTCCTGCGTGATTTGCAAATAGGCTCCGAGCAATGAACCTCACCATGAGATCCACAGATGTGTGGGTGCTTAATTAGGGTTACAGCTCCTACCTGCCTGGTTTACAAATTGGCACAGATCATTAACTTCCTGACCTGATCTCCCAATTTCACAGTCTCAGGTTTTGTTGTTTTAACCTGACCCACCAGCTGAGACTATAAGCTTCTGCACTGCAGTGCTTTATTAGCCACAGCTGTGATCAGCACTTGGGTTTAACTGCCAGCTTTCAGGTAGAGACACATGATTTGCTGACCAAATCAGCATTTTCTGTCTACAGAAACCTACTGGATGAAAAGCAACAGTAATTGAGTACAAGAGCAGAGGATGTAAACAAGTGATTATCCTTCCTTGTAGCATATCCACTAACAGGGGTCCATCTCATAAAGATGGGGTTCTCGCCACATAAATCCTGTGGGCAGTACAGAAAGTTAAAACCAAGCCTAGAAATAAAGCCGAAAAAGCTCAAACCCATTCTCATCATTTCCCAGAGTTACAAAAGAAAGGGAGGCAATGAGGGAGTGGGAGAAGCCTTTCATGCCTCCAGCCAGCACAGAGACTGTTCTTTCCAGTTCTAAGCTGCTAGCACATTCAGGAAACAGGCTGGAAATCGTAATTGCTTTCCAACAGCTAAAAATGGGAAAAGGCTCTCCCAGGCAATAGTTTGGTAGGGTTGAATACTGGGCGATTGAACTTCTTGCCCAGCATTGTGGAAGGCCATTCTGGGCGAGGCAGATTGCAATTCTGTTGAGGAATCAGGTGATGCCCTGCCTAACTTGCACAGAGTATCTAACAAGTACATCTACGTCTTATTTTGCAACCACACAACAACCATGGCTTCTGTCCCTTCAAGTTGTGCAGTGATTTAACTTCTCCTTGCTGCAAGGCAGGACACGTCAGACCAGGCTTGGAGATGTTGCACGCACAGCCGTTAGTGGCCTCGAAACCAGAGAGCGCTGACTTGCAGAATTAGCTCATCTCTACCCACAAGCACGGGCGTTGACCTACCCTCTCTGTTGTTATTCTAGCCAGGTTAAATGTCAGAGCTAGGCATCCTTGTCCCTCTGGTCAGCAAACTCTGCTCTGAACACTTCCCTCTTGAGGGATGAGGATGGAGATGATGGAATATTTTCGATTGGGACAAAAACATTTCGGGTACCAGAGCAGCGTAACAATGTACTTAAGTCAACTCTTGAAAATTATTCGGGTGGATCGTGCGTATGAACATATTCAGCCATTTCAGTATCTACAGAATTACATATTCCTAGAAAAAAAAGGCAAAATAATTCTTGTGGAAAGTAAAAGCACAAAGCTAACTACGGAGGTATACGTTACCTTTATAAATTGCCTCCTGTCTCACTTATTGTTTAATTCACACTCTTATTCATTACTCACGCACAGTAGCAATTGTCCTAATTCTAAAGGTACAATAAACCTGGAAGTGAGTTAGCAATCACATATCCGTGCTGTATAGGTTTCATTTTCTATTTTCCTGAAAGAAAAAATATTAAGGTTAAAAAAAAAGGTTCTACACTCTCTCATTCTCATGTTACTGAACATGGGAAGACAGTGCGTCCCAGAAAGCTCTAGGCTGGGAATTAGTGCCACTGAACTGGTATTGAAAAGATGATATATAAAAACTATGTTCTGGCTTTTTTCGGTACCTTGATTACACCTGTTTTATTAATTGAAAAGAGGCAATACAGAACAAGAAATGAAAAAGGGCAAGTTATGGAATATATGTTAACAGACATAAATCAGACCAGTCTTAATGTCTTTTCCTTCTTTTCTGTTACACCACCTGGGTATAATTCACAGCACGGACTTGTTTAGTGGTTAGTACTAAAAACATGTTACAGATGACACAGCAATATTTGCAATACCATACCCTCCCGCGCACAGCAGGTTTCCGTCTTGAAGGTGTTCAGTTCAACACGGACAAACGTTAAATGTAATTAATAAGTGCACCAGAAAAAAAGATACCGCTTGACTCTTTCATCTTGAAAGAGTTACTGGAAGTATTCGCCTACTCTTAGAAAACTGATTTTTCATATATTACAGATAAAGAAACTGAGATAGTATGGTTACATGTTCTCTCCTAAGAACATAAGAGCAATCATTGTGGGAGGAGACCAAAGTCTTCTGTCTCCCACAGTAGCCCAACATCGGATACCCAGCAAAAGGTAGAAGAGGGCAAACACACACTGTATTTTCAAGCACTCTCCCAGCTTCTGCTCATTTCAGACCGACGGAGGACATCTGTGCTAGATATTTCATGTAGTCATCCTCACAGGCTGTTTTTTATGAACTTGTTGAGTCTGTCTCTGAACTATTCTGAATTTCCAGCATCCGCAACGTATTAGGCAGAGTTCTGCAGCTTAACTACACATTTAAAGTACCATTGTCACAGGCAAGTGCTTACAGACCAGCAAAGGCGGCAAGATAAAATAATTGCCATTGTCAAATCATAGAAGTCCTTGCAGTCATCCTTTATTACTGTCCAAGCTGTGCCACGACAAAGCTGCGCTTTGCACACACCACCAACTTTCTGGACACCGAGAACAGGATTTAGAAAAGCCCTTCAGAGACTGATGCCTCCGGTTTAAATAAATATCCCAAATATGAGGTAAAGACATTCCAGCTGCGCCCAAGTTGGCAAATCGAGAAGCGTATTTTCTCTCATCAGAATCCTAAACAAACTAGAGATAGACATTTCTGGCAAGACTGCCTATTTTGCAGTTTTCCGATGACAGCTAAATTGCATTCACTCTAAATATCGCTCCTCTCAGTCTTCATATTGATTGAAAATACTGACGTCATTCTATTTTAATTAAGTCAAACAGGGCCTCACCCAATAGCTCACTAAGGGCAACAGCAAACATTTTATTGATTTAAATGGACTTTGGATCAGGACCGCAATCGTCTAATTCAACACTGCAATGTGCCTTCTCATCTTCCTTCCCGTCCTGCCCTTCCTGCCCCACCTTCTTTTGGCTTGGGTTATTATGATCTTGTGGGGACAGAAGCTGCTATTAACACAAAGACGGAGCCGAGGGATCATCCCGAAGGTGCTGCAGCTCTGCCACGTCCGATTCCCAAAACGCACAGCGTGTTCCTCAGGCTCCCTCCTCGCGCTCCCTAGTCATTGCCCTTACGTCTGCTGGTTCTGCTGAAAAGGGGCTCAGCCGCTCGCCCACACACGACCCCATCTTTTGCAGGTGCAGCCTCCCAATCTGGCCTCTGCTCTGCTGACAACACAAGAGAGGCTACCTCAAGCCAAGAGCAGAGCAACTTGTTGGGGTCATCCTGCCTGCTCCCCAGCTACCATCTAGCACCGTGGACAAGAGGTCCAACACCCGGAGGAAATGCTCCTTCTCTGAACCTGTGAGGCGGACACCCACGTCCCCTCTGCGAGCGGATGTAGTCTCTCTAGCTGGAAGACAAGAAAGCTGAAGGGAGTGGCTAAAACTTTAGCGCTTTTGATTTTTATGATAAAAGTAAGTGGGGTTGTTTTTTTTTTTTTTTTTTTTTTTTTTTTTTTTGCTTAAACACCTTCCCATATAATGTTCTGGCCTATTCGCACTAAGCTTTTTCCACCATTTCTCTGAGCATTTGCATTATAGCCACATACCGCTGAATTACATTAGCTCTGAGAGACAGAGCGTGTTTCAAGCTCAGGAGTAATCATCTGCGGAAAAAAAAAAAAAAATCACAGAAAGCAAGTTATGTGCTGAAAAGTACTTGCATATATTTCCTTTGTGTCACTGATGGACCAACTCTACCACTTCGGATTAAAAAGTCCTATTATTTGTTTTCCCAGAAACCAGGGAAGAAGTCTTTCCATTGAGCTGTCTGAAGAGTCAAAAGGCTCTTATTCTAACTTATCTGATGTAATGGGTCATTACATTCAGAAATTATCCTGTTACAATACTATGGCCGCACTACAGTGTTGTATGGGGTATAACCACTTTACCAGGAACATTTGTTGATATGGAAATAGAATTTTGTTATCTCAAAGCTGAGTGCTTCGGGGTGATGTAAATAAAAATGACTTTACAAATGACAACGATATGAAAAACAATTACGCCTGGGCAGCAAGAGCATATAACAGGAAAACTGACTTGGTTGCCCCGCGTTGGAAGCCTGTAAGCCAAGGTGACCCAGATCTCATCCACTTTAAATCTGTTCAGTTGCAACCTAGATGCTGCACATAATCAGCTCCGCTTAAGCATCCGTGCTGTTACATGTAAAAGCGTGCCTGCACTTCAGCGTTGGACCAGGTCACATGGATTCACATTTGAATGGGCCCTATCTACCTTGAATTAAAAGTTTACGTGTCCATAGCTATCAAAACAAAGGCTTGAGTGATTGCTACTTATGCAAATATTACCATATATGTATGTATATGTATTTGTATATGTAGCAGTCTGACCCCAAAAAATGAGCCTTTCAAAATTAAAGACGGCCCACAAAACAAACAACTGCCATTCACAGTTTGTTTCAGTCGGCAAAGTACGGAAGAAGAAGAGTATGACCAAGCGATGCACCTTTATATTTCTGTCTGCGACACACATATGCTACCTAAAATGGCATTTCAATCACCGACATACCACCAGGACTAATGATATGGTTAGATTTCACCTACCCACCTGTAGTCAGGCTTGGAGCCTGAATGTTTAGGCCACAATAGTGGATGTCAAATATAAAGTGACTACACATAACCAATCCTAAGGAAGGTGCTAACTACACAATTTCTAAAACACGTCAGCAATAATGTGCCTTAAGCAACAACCTACAGGAGTCTAGTGTACCTGCTCTGAAGCCAACAATGCTATTTCCTTTCTCTTTTACTTGTTTGATGTAATAAAAACATCAAGAAAAGTGAGATGATGCATTGCTTCAAATACTTGAAGCAAAGAGGTGTATCATTTAAGATGTCTTTCAAGCGCATTTTCCCACTGCTTATACCAAGAGCAGATCTACCTGATACTTGTTTATAAAAAAGCAGGGTAAAATTTTTTATTCAGGATTCTCAAAGAGCTCTCAAACACTATTTTTAGGTACTCCCCAAATTAACAACCACATTAAACACATTAACATACTAAACCCTTCTTCTAAGCGAGATGTTTTCCACCTTTTTCTGACAAAAAAAAGAAGGTGGAGACTCTCTTATTTTAGGACTCTCTCCCCCCACCCAAATCACTTCAGAGGTCCCAGTGTCTGCCCAAACTAACACAGAGAATAGCGTTATGACCTAGGGTGTACTGAATTCTCCTGGCCTACGGCCACACTGTGCCGTTAGCACACGCTTATGCGACAAGGGTAGGAAAAAAAAATGATGGGAGGGACTGGCTACGGAGCAAATCCCAAGGACGAGAGCTTTCTGCTCCCCAAAGAGCTCTTTCCCGGGAGATGTGTTTGTGCCTTTGGGGGACGCCGNGGGGGGGGGGGGGGGGAGCGGCACCATGGAGAGCGCCCGGTTGCCCCACGCAGGACCAGGGCTGCCCACAGCCTTCCCACCCGAGGGGGCCAGCAGCGACCAGGCACGTCAGAAAGCATCAGGACTGTTACAATCCAAGAGTCGGGAACTGCTGGGGACACGGTCTGGTCCCGTTTGCGTGTGCGTATTTGAACTGCTGCCCAGCTGCGCCGTTTCAGATGTGACCTGGGCGCCGGCCATCAGCGGTGTGGATGGAACACGTTAGCTGCAAGCTAACGACCCCCAGCCCCTGATCACCTGGGAAATCCTCCTGTTCACACGCCGCAAGGGCAGCAAAGATCAGGGACCACGGGGAACCTTCACATTTCTAATGAAATATTTTCATCGGTGGCGAATACTAGAACCTGAAAACAAATAAGAAATTTGGACTAAAATCCTAGCTCTAGAACAGCTGAAAAGCCGAATTTCAAAACGGAAGAAAGCCAGACGCGATTACTGTGGCATACGCTTATTTCTGTGGAAAACATGGAGACAAGACAAGCGCAGAACATGCAGTGTTCCATCTCCCACCAGGAGTGCCTGGGGAAACGAACGGCAAACGATCCCCCTCTCCCGGTCAAGTAATGCTAAGGCAGCCATACATTCACATTTCAAGACGGTTATTTCAGCATTACCGCAGCCCAGGCACAAAGTTTTAGGATGGCACCCACAGGTGCAAATGCTGTGGTAAGCATCTGAGTTCATGTAAGTATTGAGTCTATTCAGGACATCAACAGTAATCTTTATCCATAGCCATATTTTCTCCCGTAACCTTCTGAACAGCTCTGAAACAGTTGGCCAAGGATGGCTGGATAGGGTTTAATTAATGAACTCGTAAATCCCCCTAAGGTAACATCCTCCTGAACACAAGATGAGATGCACTGACACTGATCACAAAGCGGAGGCAAAGGACTAACTCCATGAGATAAAGGTCCTACTGTACAGATTCTGGCTCCACTCCATGTCCTACTACCAGCGAGGATAAGGTAGACCAGGATGAGAGAATAAAATACTCTCTGTATCATATACCGCATGAAAACCTTGGTGGCCCAAAGATACAGACTACTGGGGAACTTCTATAGAAAGCACCTGAGATGATCCAAACACTCCTGAGGTAGCAGAAATGAAGAAACTTTTTCCCCAGGCGACAGATAAAAGCCAGAAAGCAAAGTCTGAAGACCAAACCCAGCGACAGACCATAAGCCTCTGACCAGGGTATACCCTGCTGCTGAAGGGCTCTGCCTCATGAGCTTCTGCTGGTCTTGCATTAATACTCTACGTTCTTTAGAAAGCACACCTGCCAGGTAACCTTCTGCAAGAATTTTGTAACCTATTACAGATACCTTTTCTAAATAATATCAATTTTAAAACCGTCATTTTTGAGTCAGCTAAAGACATGAATTCCTCAGAAATCACAGGAGATGTAGCTTATTGTCCTTCTGCAACTTGAAAACATAATGTAGATCTCGCTTTCAAAACACTAGCCTTTTTCCTCGTCCTTCCTGAAAGTAATACTGCAGCATAATTTTTATTTTTTAACTTCGGGGCCCCTGTTTTTGGGACCATATAATGAAAAACTCTTCATAGACACAACAAGCACAGGAGACCACGGCTATCACACATACTTCCAGTATCTACGGGCATTTCAAGGACTATGGAATGTAATTTTCACTGTTACATTTACTTTAAATTTTATAGTAATAATCTTACTTATTTTTAATGGCTAGCATTTCTGCAGGATTCAGACATTTAAGAAACTAATTCTGGCCGCGGGAAGTTTATTGGAACCAGTTTGAATGGTCTGTCAAGAAGCAGCTTGGCTTCCTGTCGAAAGGACTTCCATATCACCTCCACGGTGCTGCACCCAGAGAGCACAAATGTGGCCCTCAGTAAATTATTTTCTTACAACGACAGGTTAAAATGATCTGGGCAATTATATCACTGATCTGCGTAAGTGTGCTAAGCCCAGAACTGCGTTCATATTGAACGGAAGTGGCTGGTCTGATTCTGAATTTGTACTGAACACAAAAACATTCTAGATCTGAGGCTAATTTGCAGAGGCAACATGTCTCCAGCTAAATACAAGAAGGTGCCTGTGATGCACAGCTTCTTTAGTGTGAAATCTGTCCCACCAGGTGAAAGAGCTTGTCCATAACAGTACACCTTCAGTTCTGTGAAACAAAGCATTCCCCAGAATCAAAACACACGTCTGACACACAGAAAGGCACACATTACCATGAATTTGTTCCTGAAGTACCTTCAATTTCCATGAATTCCTGCAGAGGATAAGGGTGAAGAGCTTGTCTTCTCAAACAACTAACAAAAATGGGTCCCAGCTCATAGCTAGAATAAAGGCAGCACTCTGTCGAGATTAATCATCACCATCACTTTAAAAGCAGGGTCTTCCTAAAAGAGATGATTTCTGAAAAACACTTTGTGACTTCTTGGGAGCCTTGGGAATAAAGACCTTATGAAAAAGGAGCTGAGTGAACCACTTCCCTAAACAATCTCTTGCTATTATGGAGATCTGAAAATGCATTGCAGAGATCATGACCAAAAAAAGTATCCTTGCAAAAGTAGACCGCAATTTGACATACCTGAAGTAATTAGAAGCCTTCCTGTAACTCAGCTGAGTTTATCAAATGTTCCCCGCCTTGACTACCACTATATACTTAGCAATTTTACATTTCACCAAGACAGTAGTGTTGAAAATGATGAATAAAGAGTATGGCAATTTATCCATTTCCTCGACCTTACTCTGAAAGTCAAAAATGGGATGCTCTTGCTTGGAGCCCTGGAAGTTTGCAATACGTCGAATGAGACGCTCCCAAGAGCATACATAGGGTCTTCTTTAAAAATCAGACAGCTATCTGATGGCAGTTAAGTTGATAGTGAACCGTGGCTGGAATGGACTAGAAATATTTCCGCAAAAATCTAAGTAAAACCGACCCTTAGCTGACAGACCAGTTCAACGTCAGCTGGCCATCACGGTTTGTATATATGTAACAAAAGGGCAGATGATTTATTCTCACGGGTTAAAGCTGTGCTCTACATTGGAAAGGGATAAAGGCAGCAAACAGAGGCTTCATGTTAAAAAGGAGGACAAAAAGAACTGTGTCTTGGGCTAGACCAAATACATACTTCACCCCCGGCTTTCCCTCATGGCTCAATTTATCATCCTTAAGCTCGTGCGAAGAGCAAAACAAGCGCGTATCTCCACAACATACAGCACTGGATTACAGGCAGCATTTCAGGTCCACTCCGCCAGGTCAGCGCTCCTGGAGCACCTGGGAGGAGGGTGATGAAGAGAGGCTATCCTCCTTCCTCCTCACAGAGCTGCCAGCCCCAGGGTACTTCTCGAGACGTGCAGGTTCTTCTGATGACACTAACAATTACAGAAGATGAGTCTCAAAGCAGGACTTAACTGGCTTCTATGGAAAAGGCAGAAGCTGGACTTTCCAGTGAGAGATAACAAACACTAGCGAACATTTAGCACATCACTGGGGATGCGAGAAACCTAGATTCAAAATCCCAGGTGTCCTGTCACCTCAGTGAATGATCTGCCCAATTAGAGCACTATTATTTATGTAAAGTAGAACAGCTCCAAAAAAGAAGGAACAGATGAGTCAGGCACTAATATATTCATTTGGGACTTCAGAAACCTCTTGGAATCAAAAATTTCCAAGTAAAGCCTTAAAACCACCAGTTTTTCAATGGGCACTCGACACGGTGCAATAAAGCACCGAGTCGGCCAACACGCCTGCTCGGCTGAGCACGCTGCTCAGCCGTAAAAGCAGAAAAGGCACATCAGCATCTTGCGCCGCATCTTCTAGCTGGGTTAATTTGTAGCCTTGTGCTGACATGTTTATCTTCTCTCTGTTGGTGCTGGCTTGAAGGTCACTGACACTACTCATTGCAGAGAGATCCTGAGACATCACCTCTTCCGTTCTGAAGGAAATATTTGCAAACTTCTCAAAAATCCTAAATAGAACAACCAAATCTCTAGAATTCACCTCTCCATAACTGCAACCAGCCAGCAACGAGAATTTACCAGTCCCTTCCACTCCTTTAGTTGTCGTCTCTTTTCTTTGAGGACACAAGGATGCACAGAAAAGTGCTTTCTTAATCAAAATCAGTCTTTAATTCATCAGCTGAGACTGAGATTTGTGTTTGGCTAACAGTGAACGACATTCAAAACAACAGTACAGCCCACACTGTAATACTACGTTATAACTTCCTAATACTAGTAGGTTCAGATGCTATGAGATCTAAAGATTCTAAATAATTAGATCTAAAGATTCTAAACACTTTTTAATTCAGGGAGATTAAAAAAGTCTGGGTTCAGAGAAAAGCACTACTGTGAACTTAAACAAGGGCAATTCTGTTCTCAGGCATTTCAGAGCCGTTGTGCATTCTTTCTGTCTAGCTCACAATATTCGAGTCCCCCTTCATTGCGTTGCATTCGCATCAGGACAAAAGGACCACCCGGGCAGAAGAAAGCATCCCAATTTCAAACAGGTACTTCACTCGCTAAGCAAAATTCTAGTCCCAGATCCACACTTGCGTCTACTGAGCTAAAGGATAGTTTCCCAAGTGGTCTTTGGTCCCAGGTCCTGGAAAAGCAAGCTTCACCTCTTTTCTTTCCACAGCTAAAATACAGCTGGCACACCCTCAGGAGGTGAAGTATGTGAGGAAGAAGGGTTTACCTGGGTATTCGGAGTTTTTACAATAACTAGAATTGCAGAAACGTATGCCAGCTGTCCCCTGTTCCTCCCCCTACAAGTTTACACCCCAAGCTGGGTTTAAAAATCAGATTTATCATTTGCATCACCCCTTCATATAAATAATTTTGTAGAATTATTACTAACATTAAAAAAAGAGATGCAGGGGGGTATTGCAACCCAGCAGAGAACAGCATTCTACGCAGCAACGCCGTACTAACTGTTGCATTTTACGTATGAATACCAGGTTCATGTATTCGGATAAGGAAGTTCAGATTTTGAAATGGTCTTACAGTCTTACTAGATATAACAGTATGCTACGTGTATTTTTAAATAAGAGAGGGAAGGAGAGGCAGAGCAGAACCGCGACGTACCGACCGTAACACCGCACCATCGCCCTGCACTGCTGCAGGAGGGCAGAGGAGCCAGGAGTGACGCTGAGCCTGGGAAGGGGGAAGAAAGGTTTGCTTTAATGCTTATCTTTTTGTTTCCCACTACTCGAATCCATTTTAAGAGGCAACAAATCACATTCTTTTTCCCCCAAGTAGAGTCTTGTCGCCAACGGTGGCGGTCGGAGCAGCCAGCTGGGGCTGAGCACCACACGGTGGCACTCCTGCCCTGGCTGTCCCCAGCAGCCACACCTCGCCAGCCCCAGACCTCGACCCTGGGATGCTCCAAGGAAAAGCAGGCAGGCTACCTCATCACCTCCAGAGGCCAGCTTTCAGTCTGGCTTGAGCCGCATTAACAGGCTTTGATACAGTCAATACAATAAGCTTAATACAGTTTAGAAGAACAAGAAGTTGTCCACTGGGCAGCTGGGTTTTACTGCTTGAAATAAAAAGTTAACTACTCTTTTGCTAATTTTCCACTTGTCCTGGGGAAGCTCTCCGCCAGATTGCCTGGTCCAGGGCAGCGAAATGGCAATTCCGCTTGCTTGCAGCAATTGCTGCAACTTCGACCCTCCAGCCATATAACCCCGGCAGACGGGTGCTCCCGGGAAAGGCTCTCCGCTCTCCTTCTCCCACCCCGAAGCGAGCAGGGAAAACTGAACACCTAACCTTTCTGAGTCCCTCCTCACAGAAAGCCTACCATAAAAGTAAGGAGGGGACTTGATGTTGACACGCAAGACAATTTAAACACGCAGATCTAAGGAAATCCTGCGGACAATGGGATGGTGCCGGTCTCTCCAGCCGGTGCCTGGAGCTCTCCCTGGCATCGGCCGCCCAGGGCTCCCCGGCTGCGTTTCCTTTCTAAACATTTTATGCTGCAACAAGCGCAGATAGCGGCACGCAGCTCAGCGTGCTGCTCGTCCCAGCCATCCTTAAACTACCCTAGTGCTCATTTCAGCGTGACAGATGCTCCCAAACATGAACAGGCCGTACGACCTCGGCACGTATGATTTTACATCGCATTTAAGATTAATCACTCTCCTTTGACCACCCTACGTACCACCCAGGAAAGAACAGAGCGCCTCCTGCTTTTTTGCGCCATGGCACGTTTCTCGTTTCTCCAAATTTGCTACTGTATCGCGGTTTAATACCGGTGCGTTAAGGAGGTTACATCATACGACCCACGGCGGAACTCTGCACGTAGTCCTCAGAGGAGCGTCACACTTGAGAGTCTCCATACGAGAGAGAACAGCACGGGGTTTCTCGCCTACCATCAGCAGAAATGCATTTGGGATTTAATGCTGTCTTTTAACACACAGGAAACTTCCACTTTCAAATGCAGAATATATTCCTTTTAGCCATCAACACAGGTGTCTCAAAGAACGGTGTTTTCCACAACCTAATTATCTCCCAGAGTGAGAGACACAACAGGGCCCAGCGAGGCTAGAGAAGAAACTGCAGTAACTCTTCTGCTTTGTATGACCTTAGATTAGCTGCTGCTGCCATACAAGGGGACTGTTTCTGAATAAATCACGCATCGAACTGCGCACGCATGCAGGAATAGCCACTTCACCTGTCCTTTGGTACAGGAGAGTACAAGAAATCTGATTATGGGATTCCGCCCTTCAGTTTCTTTTCCCCAAGTCATTTAACCTGTTCCTACGCTGGGAGAAGCAGGTACTTCTGCAATGGAAACACAAATATGTCTGGCAGTATTCTAGGTGGCCTCACCTCCTACGACATCTTAAACTGCGTAATACGTACTTAACCTAGCACCGCAATAGAAACGCGCCAAAGGTGAGACGTGTGGGGGAAGATGCAGAGGGTAGCCTAGGAGAAGAGCGAGGGGGCTGTGGAATAAAATGGTATCAGACGGGAAACGATGCAAAATCCTGTTAATTTTAAGGAACATCAAGAGGAACGCCTACAGCCATTCTTCTTGTGCGATCCCCACGTCATTACATGTTCAAATGGGAAAAGAACCCCAGACCTCTGGGAGCTCCGTGCGGGGCGTTCACTGCGGAAAACGAGAGCCGTGAGGCTCCTCGACAAGACTCCTAGAGTTGGTCTTTGCCGTTTTCTCTTTGGAGCCTTTCAGCGAGTGCAGAGAGTCAACCGGACAGCAAAAACCCTGATAAGCAGCAGATTCAAATTCCATGTGCACCTTTTTATTGTGAAGAGCATTGCAAGAGAGCTTGTTGTCAATAGCCATTTCTTCTGCTCTGTATTCTGCCTACCTGGACTAATTCAAGCACTAACAGAACAGCAAGTCCGAAAGCCAAATTTTTGCAGAGAAGGCGTTACTATGTTCAAACTGAAGCTTTCAGCATCAGTGCTCTAGCCCAATGGGTGTGAAATGGTGTGCAATGTAAGATCATTTAGGTTGCAAAGACCAGCACTTAAAAACTAAAAAATTCCTAATTATGACCATAACCTTTATTCAACCCCTCTTATGTGCGTGCACTGTGAGATGGTCTGTAATTAAGCATCACATAGTCTATATTCATAAGACCTCTGCCTCCTTCAGTGAGTAGGCCAGGCAGCACACACTTAAGAAACAGAGCTTTGAGTGCTTATTTTCTCCTTGATGCTCAATGGGTGGCAGAAGGACTTTTATTCCACATTATACGCCTGATTTCTGAAGATTAAATTATTAATTTCCTCATAGGCCTTTCTGTAGTTCTCTGTTATAGTTTTATCTGTACTAAGTACCAATGCATTTGTTTTCAATAACAGCTTTGTGAAATGAAAGGCTCTTAATCTTCAATTTCCAAGACCAAATGTATCCTCTAATTTTCGCTGCACCAACCAGAAACGCTTTGGATCTTATTTTTCAGGACATATACATTACATGTAGCATTTGTAATTCAAAAGCGACGTTTCTATTGGCTTCATTTGCTATAATGGAGGCCCAGTATTCCTACAGGTAGACCATGAATCACAAGTCAAGCAGTCAAATAGAGGGAGGGAACACGTAACTACTGGCAGTCCTTGAAAATCCCCGTTTTCTCATGAGAGCGGCATCACACAGCACCTCTGAGGAGAAGAAAGTTGGAACCCACGTCTCCAAGGCAGCGCTCCGTTTCCTAAATGACCCCACGTCTCAGCACAGTGACCCCACCCCATGTCTCAGCACAACCCAAGCAAAAATGCTGCCCCTCCCCTGATTACTGAACTCTGATTCACATGTAACTCGGGTCTAGCCCGTGCCCTCAATAAGTCAAAGATATGGAAAAATAAGCGCCCAACTCTATCACCAGAAATCGGCATCTGAGAACACACACCCCTCTTATTCCTGGCACTTCGTCATCTTTATGCATAGTTGTCCTCAGCCTTGCTCTTGGGAATGGCTGAATGCTTGGTAAGGCTATCACTCCCAAAACATGGAGCGTCGGGCTACCGTAACACTAGCCAGCATTAGCACCGTTACCATTTGTACACGTGCACAGATAAACCAGCGCTGCTGAAATACAGAACGTGCCTTTGACGAGACAGCTCAAAAACAACCAAACTTACAAAAAGGGAATAACGAGTCTGTATGGCAAGGGCTTATATTTTTCAAGAACTGCGCAGGGCTTGAACCTTGCCTATTCAGCTAGTGAGGTGAAATTACAGAGGTGAAAGTGGGTTTGGTTCCCCTGATAACCCATTACTCATTGCGATCTATGCACAGAGTACGTACGTTGATGAAGACCATGTCCCTTGACTAATTAACAGCTAGTTACCTCCACAGGAAGGGATCTTCTTGATCCAAACAGAGGGAAAATTTAACATTCCCATCAATAAGTATGGGACATACATCCTGTGTAAGTCTCCCTGGCTTAGGCCTCTCCCTATTCATACGTCTGGCAGGAAGCAAATCTCTTGAAGCACCTCTGTGCCTCTCAGTATTTCTGACCTCACAACCAGAAACCCCCCATCAGCAAGCACTGTACAAAATGCCAGTTTGTTCCCTGCCTTCCAAACAAGCTCCTGGACTAAAGGGTCACCTACTGACATCTCCTTAGGCCTTTTGGCAGCCAGTCTCAGATCACCTCTCCTTCAACGCCTTATCGCTGCCACACCGCAATATTTCCCCATATGTCTTCTACTAGCCCCATTCCACCCCAGGTGTCCCTGCCCCATCCCTTCCCCCGGGGCTTTTGATGGATCCGCCTCCAGGCAGCACCTGGTATTTTGTAGGAAATCAGAAAGCTCAGCAGCAAGCCTACTTAGGCCCACCCTTTCCAGATTCAAACACTATCCCTCTTCGCGATTTCCAAGGGAGGGCACCCGGGGACCCGCAGAGCGGCTGCCACAGCTGCTGCAGCGTGCAAACGCGTTGACAAAAGGCAGGAGCACGTGAGCCAAGGACACGCTTCGCTTGCCACGGTCGATACCCTGCAGATGGGTTCAGCAGAGATCAGTAACGGGCCTCGGTTCCAGCTGCCGTATCCATTCCCCGCCCCTGATTACACAGCATCATTAATACCAGTTAGTACGGATCGTTATTGCAGCAAGCCCTGGTCTCCATAGCAACAGAGCCTGAAGTTCTGCATGCGGAAACCCAAAACTGGGCAAAACGCATCCTCGCGCACGCTGCTGGACTGACATTGGATGAGCGGAATGAGGTTTGCAGGATTTCCAAACGGAATTTCTGAAAGGACCTGCATTACATGTGCTTTGCTAAATCAATACGCGGCACTCCTACAAATTTTTAAGTCTGGTTCTCGACGCAAACACTGGCGTAGTATGAAGCATAAACACAGCGTGGAGGGACTGTGCTCCAGAAGCTGGAGAGGGAGCAGACACTTGCAGGGTATTCCTGGCTCATCTGCCGATTTTTCTTCAAAACACATTGAAATTCTGTAAAAATGTGTAGAATGATACATTCCCTGTGGTTTTGCCAAGCACTCTTCTACCTTTAGCAGATAAACATGTCAACAAAAGTAAGAAACAGTTATCTGAGAGCAGATGTGTTATTATATTAATGCACACAGATAAAAATGGAAACAACAATCGTCCACTTCCCACCACCACCCCCACCCCCCCCAGCAAGTAGGGGGAAGAAAGTGGGTTTTCCCCTCTGTCCAAGGCCATCCAGAGCATCACGGTACTTACTGTAGCATATATACAGTACAATAAACAGTCTACATTTCTTCTCTCCCTTTGCTTTGCCTACTTTCTCATAAATAGTCTGAGCTTCCACGTAACTGTGCTATTTGTAATATCGTCAAACAAATCGTTTCATTGACGCTGAATAACAGCACAGAACTTTTTTTTCCCCTGACAGAAGCCGTGCAAGTCCTGGTAAACTCCCTATATAATATATACTCATTTAATATGTACTTGCAGTCCAGATTCTCTTGCCTTAAATATTATATAAATTATTTTGTTTCTTTACCCATAGAAGCCTGATTCTGTCTCTCCATTTCTCTATCAACACACATATATATATGACCAAAAAAAAGTGTGTTATGTATGAAAAAACTTGGATACAATTCAGCCTTCGAGGAACCATAGTACTGTAAGACCATGAATAGGTCACGCTGCATTAACTCTGTGGTCATCCAGAATAAAACTGCTTATGAATAATCTCCATCAGGCAAGGTCGATCTACAAGGAATCATTAAAAAATATTAATTATTCGTTGTGGATTCGCAGTTTGCTAGGCACTACTCAAAATGCAAATGTCGCTACTGTCCCAAAACCATGACGGCCTAAATTCAAGTCCTAAATTAAGATTATTAGATTCTCATAAATGACAATGATAATACAAGACGGATGTTAGATGACAAAGCCACAAGAATGGCTACAACTCCATCACAGTAAGTTACCAGTAAAGCCTTGTTAGAAAAAAAGAGAGGAAAAAAAGACCAAAACTGTGAGGTAAAGTAGCTTGAGAGGAGTGGGATATGGAGCCAGAAAAAAAGAATAAACAAAAAAAGAAAAAAAATCCAAGTCCAGTTATCTGGAAAACATCATAACTGGTGCCCTGTGCATTCTGTGGCCAAAGGATTTGTTGCAAAATTCATCTCTTGTTGAAAGAGCCAAATCTTTCAAGTCATTTTTAACCCTCCTGGCTGAAAAAAAACCCAACCTTGTAGCTATGAAACCAGAGTAAACAACACGGCAGCGTGACCCCGAGCCAACAGATCACCTGACACATTATTAGAGAGGTTTAGTTTCCTCTTTGGCAATAACTTGTTAAGCTTCAAAAGGTAAAGCATGTTACTTCAGAAAATTTAAAAGTATTTATACTTTGCTGCTGTGATTTTTACACAAGCATCCCAAATCCTGACCCTTTCCCATGTAATCCTTAGATTCCTTCTAATGTAGTCCACACAAAACTGCTTTATCAAGATCACAGCCATTTCTATGTTAAGAAGGTACTTCTGGATGTGGAATGTGCAGTACATAATCTATATCGAAAATATTGCGCTTTCTTTGGCATTTTTTTCCAGAATACATTTTCATCTTTCATAAACACAGTACCTTACCGCTTTTAATCAGCGGGCAGAGAGCGTTCTCTCATAACGACAACTTTCTACTCATTTAGCCACATTTTAGGAATCTTGTGGCAAGCTTCACTAGTTACTCAGACCACAAACGAGATGAAAGCGTGTTAGTTTTGGCCCCAGCTTTCACTGTTGTGTGAATTAATTCAACTGACACTGCCTTCCTAAGGTATCTTTCTTGAATTCGGTGTTCAAGGAGGGAACAACCGCACTGCTTTCCCCCTTCCTGTCCTGTTCAGAGCGATGATGTCCTGCGGGGCCAGTGGGGCTAGTGAGAGCCTCACAGTGGCAGCTCTCGTGATGTAGGCTGTTTCGCTGATGAAATCTTGGCTTTGTTTGCTCTTTGCTAGCTTTCCTGACAGGACTTGCATTGATTGACACTGACAGTGCGTCCTGGGACTCTGTGAGGTCTCTTTCTGCTTCTCTGTTACTGAAGCAGTATTTGTGCAGAGTATGAAAGCTGTAGGTACTGGCCATCTGGTCTACTATAATATCTGATTATGTGTTTTGCTAGACACGTCATCGCAACTGGAACTGTTTGTAATAGGCGAGACGGGAGATGTTATAGTCTAGTGATGCACTAGATGTCATCGAAAAGCTCAATCCAAGGATTCCCTTTTGAAATGTGAGCAAAGTTGAGTCCAGGGACAGGAAGAATGGGAAGGCAGTGTTCATGGGATAATAGTAGATGTGATAGAAACGTAAACGCACAGTAGTGCTACAAGTAACAATAATGAATTTGGGAAGGAACTAGTGCGAGAGCATCAATTATCCATGTATATGAAATAAGCTGCGTAGTTCACCAGACACCTACGCCCACTTAGGAAGAGACTCCAGGGTGAAAGAAAAGGATAAGATGATTCCTCAGACAGCTGAGAGCTGGTGAGTGGTCCCCTGAGCAGCGGGCCGTTAAGGAGGCACTGCACCACCTCCGGAGATTTGCTGCGGCAGCTTTGCTCCCTTTGCGAGCCAAAGGGTATAGGCGCAGCTCAGACTTTTTGCAGAGGTTACTGAACGCGCCAGTGGTGACGGTCTGTTGGAGAGGCAAGTGAACAGCCTCCATATCCTCACACCAACATAACATACACAAATTATATTCAATCAAAAGTGAACGCCTTCTTTGGGCTCTGCTCTGCTTTGAGCCAGGAGTCAATGGGATGATCTCCAGAGGTCCCTTCCAACATCAATTTTCTGTGATTCTGTGAAAATAAATCCAATTAACATATTATGCTGTAGAATATTAACAAGGACTAGTCTAGGTGTAATTAACAATTAAATGTATGCTGGCAACCTGCTCAATGAACCCCTCCCATTTTGCACGCAAGAGTAGCTATCATTTATCACGGGCACCTTCCTAGCTGTTACATAAAAGATCACGAAAGCATAGCAACGTCCTCACGTCTTTTAAAATGATACTGTTCTTCTTACTAGCCTCTGCTAAATAATCACTGACCAGAACAAAAAAAGCAGTGGAGCAACACTGAAACCTCTGAAGGATGTCCTATAGGTCTTAAGCTGTTCCATCCCCTGTAGACAGCTGTTCCTGGCAGGGAGCTCGCTACCCTCATGTCATGGACCCGGCGCAAGACTGAAATACCCAATTCTGCAAAAGCTCTGACGGGGGAAGATCCATCAAAGAGCGCCATCCTGAAAGAGTCTCAAGAACAAGACAGGGTACAGAGCTGTCGTAAAGTACATCAATAGAGAAGGCAGCTTCCTTCTAATTGACCCAGCACTTAATCGAGAAGAAAAAAAGAGTTCTTGCAGCTTTACCAGCTCTATTAAAGTATATTTCTACAGAAGCCTGCCGTAACAAGATTCTTAAAACGCATTAGCAAATTATAATCAGGGATTTCTCATCCCTTTTACATGCTTACAAATTAAAATCCGACTAAGTCAAAGAAAGACTTCCACCGACTTAGAAGGCTTTGGAGAATCTCCCCATAATTTTCACTGATGCTAACAGGAATTGTGTTTGTAAAGGAAAAATAAGAAGCTAATGCTTTACCAAAGAGAAAACTTCCTGAACTTTCCTTTAGAAGGGCTTTCACAGGGCCAAGTGTGAGCAAAAAGACCAAAAACAACCTCATAACAATGCAAACTTACTGCTGCAGTTGGGTTTATACTAAACTGTCACTTCTTCCAAGGAACTTCTCTGAAGAATTCTTTTGAGCCATCACAAATGAAGGCAAGAGTTACCCAAATGCAGAACAAAGTGTTTCTGCTCAAGCAAAGGCATTGCGTGAATCCACACGAGAACACAAACAACGTGTGTGGAAAAGTCTCGGTGAACATCATTCTGTCTACCAGGAGAGCATGAGGAAGAAAGACAGCTCAGTCTAAGCAGCAAAAAGTGAGCAGATAGCTCTATTTCACAGTCATTAATGACACAGGAGCTCATACGGAAGAATTAAAAGCATTCCCAAAGCAGCTAGGTCACGTACTGACAGTGCATAGCCGTATCACTTACCTAGTACAAAGAATCTGCCCAAAATAGTTGGCTTATAGTAAGCGTCTCTTAACACACATACATATTACTTAAGCCTATTTAGCTTAAACATTAAGGCACGTACACCTACGTGCTCTTCGGTGACCTCCATGTATGTGTCTCACGGCTTAATGCTTCAGTACAAAAAGAGCAAGCCTTAAAACAGTGTTGCAAATAAAATTAATCACTTTTACCACGGCAACAATTTTTCGTCGCTGCAACGGACTACGTGGCCCAGCATTGTGACAGCTAATTAGGCTCTGGCAACTGTGTCAATGCTGTTTCTCCAGGATTGCTGGAGAAACAATGTGCATTTCTGTGTTGTGACTGTATGCAAGTCATTTGAGTTTTGTCTCTAAGTCAGTAATAAAATGTGTACTTAAAAAAAGTCTCAGACACACACATACAATTTTGAGAACAGTAAATAGAATTAAAAATTAAACGCACCTGTCTTCAGGCTACATACGTTATTCTTACCTTACACTTTTTGAAAGAACCAGCCAGAGCCTTAAAACACTTAAAAATAATTGATCTAGACACCTCTTGTACTCTCCACAAGTATAAAAGTAGTCCACGTGAATTTTGTGCTGTATCTGCAACAACAGGTACGACAGCACTTTGGTTAATTCATTAAAAAAAAAACCAAACCCTAGTTTACAGGAATATTTTGTAGTAGCCAGCATCAGGATACTGAGCAATCAATCACATGCAGGTGGAGAAGAGACTGTGGGATGCTCAAAATAAATTTTCGTGTCTGGGGACATAGTTTGCTACTGGGTCTGAGGCTCTTCCCTCAGTACTCAACAGCTCCAGAAAGTCCTACACAAACACCTTACTCTGAGGGAGAGGGAGAGCCCTTGCAGTCCGACACCGTTAGCCGTTGCCCCAACTCTGACTCCGAATTGTGCTCAAATCGTTTATTACGTTTAGCAAAAATTCATTATTCTCATTCCCCAGTAACGAGGGTGGCTGAACAGTCTTTGCAGTAAGCAACCTGCTGTGTTGGTTTGGGGTTTTTTTTACAGAGGCTTCGCTCAGTTTATCCCTGCTGCCAGGGTAAATACACTCTGTATGAAAGCTGGCACAGCGGGAAGCTAGATGGGAGGAGCTGGGAGACATTTGGTGCAGAAAAGCTGCTGTGCAGAGAAAGTGGAGTAACTCTAGGGCTACTACAGTTCTCAGTACTACAAAAGTGCTTCTTCAGCGTTAAAACAAAGGGTTTCTTTCCCGTAGTCTTTACCGTTATCGTATGTCAGCAAGATACCAACAGTCTCTTAAGCAAACCTGTATTTTGCAACTACATAACTTAGCAGACCGGCAACTCTCCTGGAAACATACGTGTCCTCACTGGGAACCTCAGCCAAGACCCCAGACTCCGCGGGGCAGGGTCTCCGTACTTCTCAGAAGCCAACCCAGAACATGACACAGGCTGCAAGTCGCCACAGACACAGCTGAATGGGGGCTGTGTGTTTGGGAGGTCTCTTGGACTGCAACTGGAGGGCTTGAAAACAAAAGGAGTTTTCAGCGGGTACGAAATAACTGCGACACTAGAATTGCTCGATTTACACTCGACTGCGATCCATTTTACCGGGGTCACTTCTCCTAATGCAATAGTCACAGTTTTCCCAGCACCAGGATTTTATGAGTGGAAGGTTACAGCAGCTTAATATTTTTAATCTGAGAGTTTTCAATGCTTGTTAAAGGCACCGGCAGCCCTACAAACTGACAACCCTATATCCAAAACGGAGACAGAAATAAGCGCTTCTCAGAAATGAACCTGAAATAATTGGCTCCCTATCCCGCTCTGCAAGCCTGTCTCAAGCCTGACACTTCTAACAAAGCCAGAAAGGCAATCCGAGCTACGAGGCTTTTGGTGCCTGGGGAGAGGTGAAATTTAGTGCTTGGGATAGGTATTTGCACGCTGCGTGGAATCAGATCACCAAATCGCTTCGCATAGAAACTCAGGAGGATTTTTAGATAGCTTTCAGCGTCTCCATATCTAAAACATCTCTCTGCAGCTGTAAAAAATTCCTATTGAAACTTTTTCAGGCGGAAAAATGGCTCGTCAATACAACACTCTTAAGGAGGCATCTTAGCATTGATCACAAAAATATTTATTTTCCACTGAAAAAGCTGGCCTTGCTTATAGATGGGGAGTGAAAAAAAAAAGGGGGGGGGGATAAAGAGGGGGAGAACAGCACAAAAAATATCTTCCACCCTGCTGAAACATTTCTGCAGAGAAATCTATCATTTTCAACCATAGCAATCGCTGCCAGTCAGGACTCAAAATTAATGCGGAACCTAGGGATGGAAAACAAAGAATAAAAGTATCCCCGAGCAAAAACCATCCTTGTAGAGTGATCTCCAGAACTACCCAGCGCTCCTCAGAGCGGTCTTCACCAGGGCATAAACAGCCACGCAACCTGCAGGTCTACTTATGTGCAGGTTGCTTAACGTGCTCCGAGTTACCTCTTTCGGTATCATTTGTTTTGTTGCCTTACCTTGATCTGCCTCAGGATATCTCTATAAATAAGCCTTAAAACTGTTCCCACACTTTTCTGCGGAATTACCATGCAAGAAACATGCATCGTGGATAGCGGTGGTTTTGGCTCCAAGAACTCTGAAAAACACTTCAAAATGCATGTGCCAGAAGAGGGTTTTTTTCCAGTGTTTGCAAGAAGCCAACGATAATACACATTCTATTAAAAAATCAACCTCACGCTCCACTGCTCTGACTGGATGTGTTTTAGGAACTAAGGCAGGGCACTGGTAACAAGACACATTCACCTTCTGCAACCACTTTCCAAAAGCAGCCCTCAGTGCTGTCTTATTCCCCATCACAACGTCCTCCGGCTTGTGCCAAGTGCCAAGAGGAGAAGCTGCTCAACAGAATGAGCTACAAAACAGACACCAGAGTAAGGAACAAAGCCACCTGCTAGCGCAATAGAGCTGTTTCTGGGTTGGGGCGCAGGTCCTTTTTGGGGAGGTAAGGCATAAGGGGCAAAGCAATTGCAGGTTTGTTTGCATATTGCAGTGCAAACAAAAGATTGCTTGGTAGGAACAGATTTCCTGTTCATTTTAACGAAGCCGAGTATGCAGGAGTTTGGCCAAATTATGTTCACGGAGAACAACTTACAAAGTCAGTGTTACATTATTAATTGCCAAGATATTTATTTAAGGTATCAAGCACAGCAAAAGAGCCAGTTGCTCAGTGCCGCACTGCTGGCATCTCCGTCTGCAAAGGATAAATGAAAATCTGTCTGTTTTCAATCCATGCGGCCCACCAAGGCCAAGAGAAACCAATGAACATGCCAAGACATTCCGAGATGTAAAATGCAAAATAAGGCTACTTTGTGTGTTTATCACACAATTAAGATCTTTACAGATATATAACATTCCAAATACTTGACTACCATTATTAATGTGGATCTCTACTCATTTTAGCATCATTTTAAAAGAAAACTTCTTGCATTTGGCCTCCAGTTGGTATTTCTGCAGGTTAACGTGTTTACAGCTGCCTACAAAGGCATCCCCTCCCTTCTTTGCCAACTCCAGATTGTTCCCTGCGGTACGCTCCCAAGTACACTCTATGGCTCCGTTTTGAATAGCTCAAGCAAGAGCACAGAAAGCAGCAGCAGTGCAGAGCAGCAAAAAGTNGGGGCAATGTTCGATCAACAGAGTGTGATTAACTCTTTGGCCCCCGGCCACCTCCTGCTCTTGCAAAAGAGCTATAAAACTCAGGATTACATCAAGTGGCCAGAATTGTTTTGTTCATCCCCTCGCCGCTCGCAGGAACAATGTCCCGGAGCAGCATGCATTACCAAGGGGGAAAGTGTCACCTATTGACAGACAGCTTCTTGAAGCCCTTCAGTTTACATCCAGAATTTCCTGCCCAAGTGCTTGTCTGGAAAAAAAAAAAAAAAAATCCCAATTACATCGCGACGCTGGACGAGATCACGTCTCAAAATGGCAGAAATGCAGAACACCACTGTGCTCTTTGTGAGCCTCTGGTGACCCACGCTTAGCTGTGCCAGGTTTTAGATGAAGGCTAAACCTACATTCAAGGATTATAATTCTCTTCCAGAAACAAGCAGCTTTAAACTACACCGTAAAAACGCAAGACGTGACAACAGACTTCACTTTGATGCCTGAACCACTCCTCTAGGAAGGACGCACACCGGAGATGAAATAGCAACAGGCAGCAGATAACCTGCCATACTTTTATATGCAGTTTAAATTTCTTATATCACACACAAAATAAAAACCCGTAACCCGTGCTGCACGGGCACTGACTGCGATACACAGAGAAAAGCACATGCTGAGGGGTGAGCCCACTGTAGGATCAAAGTCATGACTACTAAACCACTTTCCCTTCTTTTTCCCCACTAAAAGCACATTAAGTAAGAAGTTTGCAGCTTTTTTAAAATTAGCAGGTAAATGATTCAAAGGTGAAGATGCATCTTCAGGTAGTAGCTACAAAGTAGAGGCACCTTTTTAAACATTACAGTCTGAGCTAGCGTAACTGGCATTACATATTTTTGATTTATTTTAAAATTACATTGCACCAGGCGTTCATGAAAGGCCAGCCCTCCATTATCACCTGACGTGGATCTGTTGGAGAAGTCAAAGGAACCATGCTGATTAGAGCTTGATGAGGACCTGTCCTTTAAAGCAGTCCTAAGGTAGAAGCCATGTGGTAATTAGGACAGTTTCTTTCTATATCATTTCATTCCTCTGTCAGACACATTTGGTCATTTACAAAACAAAACGGAGATATACCACCTTCGGAATTGTCTTCCATCCAAGGGTAGTAACATCACTGATCCAAAATTTGTTCGAGCTGTTCTAGGAGGCTGAATAATTTTCTTTGAAAGACTGGGCTAATTACTGTAATCCCCTGCAGTATTACTGATGTGGCAAAACCTCAAGAGACTGGAATTGGTGGCGGAGTGACAATAGGCTTAGGGACAAAGTCTCTTTATATTGATAAACTGGGTGCGCCCAGCACCAGCAGCTGTAACTAATGTTTATTTTCTTTGTCTACATTTTTTCTTATATTCAGATAATATAAATACCAGTAGCGGTCAAACAGATGGTTAACAAAGCTGTGGAAAACACAGTTACAATTCAAAAGCAACAAAATATAGCAAAGGTTGAGTTTTGCTTTAACAAAACTTGAAAATTGGCAATCTGGTCACTTGATCTATATGCATCAGCATATACCTCACCATATCATCGCATCTAATGATGGCATATACATCACCATATCATCTGATCATATGCATCAGCAATTTGTACCAAAGTCCTAGAACTATGAAAAAACCTCCCAGAGCCAGCACTGTGCCTGAAATCAGAAGTTAGCTGCGTCAGCTCCCAGGTTCCTACGTACAATGCCTTCCTACAATATTATTCAGGGTGCCTGCCCACCTGTAGTGAGGTGGCTACAGTCCCGGGGAAAGGCGACCCACGGAACTCGACAGGAGCATTCGACGCCACTGGCGGCAGGCACTGCTCAGAGAAATGCTGTAGAGGGACCTCCTCCAGGCAAGACAGAAGCGCTGATTAACCACAACCATTGCCATCGCAGTTTCTAAGTAACGTGACTACTAGAACACCAAGAATAGACTTGCACACCAAGTTCAGCTAAGAGCAGAAAAGGAAGAGTTCCTGAGCGGTTGGCCAGAATTTTGATACACAGAGAAATACTAAAAAACCCTATTAAGCACTCAAATTGTAAGGATTTTGAGCAAGGCTCTGTTGACCCACCTATGAAGCGTTCTTGCCCTTTGAAATCTCAAGTACACCGTGACTGTCGCGCTCCTGCAAGACCTGCTCTCTCTTATTGTCCACTTGGCCTCCCACGCAGCTGTAAAGCTGGCTTAATGACACCTGCGTGGCTCAGCAGAACTGGAACTGGCAAACAGCTCCCTGCTGACTGGGTCTCAGGAAAAATTGGATAACCTTCACAAAATTACCCAGAGGACTTCAGTATCAACGGAGCAGCCCTGACATAAAGGGAATAATGGTCATAAGCAGCAGCCAACGTGAATTTGATAAAAACTAATCACGTCAAATAATTGGGTGGGTTTATTTTTATAAGGCCTTTCAAATGGACCTTCATAAGCAAACTGGTATGAGATAGATGAACATAAAATTACAAAAATCAGGCTGTTTCCTAGTAGAATAAAGTTCTTTGCTATGTATCTCTGCCCCGTGAATGCTGGAGACGGGAGGGCGGATTGAAAAAACCTTTCATCGGCTGCGAACGTGGCTCTTACGTACAGAAATTCTGAAGCTTCAGAGAGTAAGTACAAGCATTTTTGACATATGAAAAATACAAGGCTATACCATTCCTCCAAATCATTTGATAGGTAATAACCCTGTATTAGCTACAGAAAGTCCTGTTTACCTACTAACACCAAAGTCCAAAATATCAGTTGAATACGAAACAGGAAAAATAACCATGCTTCTTGAGTGGATTGACCTGCTCAGTAAAACTAGGCAATTTAGAACACACCTGCTAGCCTAAAAATATTTCAAAATGAAAGTTTTGCAAGAACTAGTTCTTGTTGCCAGGAACTAGCACCCAACCTTCAATTCAGAACAGAACAAACAAAAAAAAAAAGGGATAAGATTAATAAATCCACCAGAAACGCGACCGTTGCACACCTTGAGGGCTTCCTAATGAACGCAAAGACCCATAACAGAACATTTTTCTGGGCAAAACCAGCAGCCCTCAAATTGTGCCACTGTTGAAGGAAAATATTTCAAAGCAGTTAAAACTACTCAGCAGCAGCACTGGAAGACAATGCTCAGAAAGCACGTATTGTACCGTGCGCTTACTTGGAATATGATTTTGTAATCCTAGACAGGGATCCGCCATGTAATTTATGAGCACAAATTTAAGGGTCAGTGTCAGAAACCACAGGGAAGGCCTCGGTAAAGACCATGAGTTTCCAGAAATTTCAGCAGCTTGGAAGGCAAACACAGGTGGGGAGCTCCATCAGCTCAAAGAGAAGGGGATGAAATCAGATTTGCTGTATTCATCATACTGCCCAAAACCTGAGTCCACAAGGCGATTTCTCAAGAGCTTCTACATGTCTGTCTTAGCTACTTCTCCACTGCTGGTTTAGACTTCAAAAATCAGAACCGGGCAAAATCAGACAAAAATGTTTCTTTAAAGCAAGCACACGCCAATCAATAATTCTACCGATCTCAGTGGAGATGTTCTGATTTTCTGCCAGTGCAGATGATGCAGAAATATGGCCGTGCACTGACACTCTGCCCCATGATACAGATTTTATATATTCTTCTGCTCTAACTGGTAGTGTTTATGCAGTCGCCTATTAATTTTATTAGCTGATATTTCCAGCGCAAATGCAGAACATAGATATCTTCTTATTCCATTTGCCTCTTCAAAAGTATTGCCTAGTTTTACATAAAAAGCCTTCCTCTGAAATAATCAGAGGAAAAAATTCTCAGCCTGCTGCAGATATGCTAATTCCAGCGTATGTCTTAGTTAGGAAGACTGGGCTTTGATTTGGACACTTGTTTCAAGAAAATTAACATACAACACAGAAATTATCATAGATAAGACAAAAGATAAAATTAATTTTAACATTTCTGTCTTTTTTTTTTTTTCTCCCCTTTATTGCCACTCAGAACATTACAAGTTCTGTGCTAAACAGATTGCAAAATGGAGGCTGGTATCTATCTTTTTCTGTCAGGTGAGTTTTGGTACCATCTAAAGCACCTTTTGCCCTGCAGCATAAATATCGACGATCGCTTTGTTAACTTACTCCGGTTCCTTTGTTGACACACAGAGGGTGTAACAGTCAGCTGCAGAGATTCATTAGTTTGCAACGGGTTACTGTTTTAAAAAGCCAAGTGATACAGTGGTTCTTCTTAGTCTGAAAAATGAGGTTTAAATAATTCTTGAGTCAAATTATACAAAACTGCTTGTTTCTTGCCAACAGAGCCAGAATTCTGTCCATGTTAATAAAATGCCTCGTGACTTGTCTCAGTGAGCCACGCAGCTGATATTATTAATGCTTATGCAAAAATTGCAGCAGAGGGAGATGCTTCTTTGAAAGCTAAAATGCCTCAGCCAGCTGCCCTCGGGCAGTGCGTAGCAGCCCCACAGATCAGCATTTCCCATGAAGCAGCTCACAGAGATACCGGAAAGAAACAGCTGCGACAGAATCCATAGGAGAGGGACTGGAAACCCCGATGGCCCGGAGTGGGCGAGAGCGCCGTTTATTCGATGTTTTGCCAACGTTCACGTTAAGGAATACAAACAAAACAACAAAGAAACGAGCCCTCCCCGCACACGCCTCTGCCCTGGCGTGGCAGAGCTCTTCCGCTTAAGGTGAGCGTCTTCACCTCCAACCGAGTTCAATAAAATCCATGCAAATAGTATTTTGTGGCCAGTAATTAAATCCATTTGGAAGCTAGATTGCCTGCCAGGCTATAAATTCACAGTAGATTTGATATGCGACCAAGTGATACACTGCGCATAGCCAGTCATAGGAAAACAGCTTCTTTTAAGGGCTATTTAATTGCGATTTCTAGAACAACAGAAATTGTTTGATATTCCATCAATATTTTGCCAAAATATTTATTGCTCAGAAACACAAGATGGCTTGCTATCAAGAATCACTATCTTCTAGCTCTAATTGGTACTGTTTCTGCAGTAACCTACTACCACTTGATCCTTTTAAAGATAATATTTGAGAAAATAGAAGCACACGCTTTCCTAATACCGTGAACGATGCTTTAAGCGGCGCTAAATTGTACAAGAGCACAAAGGCCAGGACTGGTTTCCAACATCCGTAGGACCTATGGGTAAAACTGTGCCCTGCAGTTGGACCACCGGAGTGTCCCCACTGGACACCACCGCAGTGAAAGCAAGGCACGGATTTAAGACCTTGCAGATAAGACTGAACATACACAGAAACCTTCAGCAACAAAGGTACACTGTTAATGTTAACACGACAATGGCATGTTATTAGGGGAAGGAGAAACGGAGACCTAAGATACAAGCTAAGGTGCAACATCCAGATTTATTCTTCAGCCCTATTTCCATCCCGCTACCAACACAAGGGGCTCTCAGTGCATCTCACATGCTGTACACTGGAAAAAGGTGTCAGGTGCAGAATCCAGTAAGAAGTAGTAGTACACACTTTTACAATCTCTGCTCCGCTGCACTTCGGGACAAATTATTTTCCACCCTTCAAAAATTAGGGCTCCGTAGACTTAATGTCCAGAGGTGCCGAACACAACATAGACAAGAATCCACAAAAATCTCCAAGAGCCAACATTCATGCAGAAGAACAGGGCACATATTTTGCAACAATGGTTCTAAATGGCCCGAGATCCCAAAGCAGGCATGCTGCAGAAATCTCTTGAACCAAATCGCCTACAGGAAAAAAAAAAAAAAACAACACACACACCTCCGCCGTCCCCACTAAATGCGTATTTTAGGAAAGCTGTTGATTATTTCCCAACATTTCTTGGTCTTCCTTATTTGTAACTTTCATTACAGCTATCCCAAGTCAATCCCTCCACTTCTTGTCTGCAAATAACAACCAAAATCAGCATGTTCATACTTCTCTACGAAAGCCATTATCAAAGAATAGACTTTCTCTCCAAGATGCCCTTTAAGAACAGCACTACTCACACTGAAATGGCATAGCAAAATCACTTAAATATCGTTTCACCAAAGGGAATTTAAAGATCGCAGCCCAGGATTTAAGAAAAGTCTCCATGACGTATCCTTTACAGTTGGTATGATTCTACTCACTCTCACTGACTCTTAATTCTCAGACTCTCATTGACTGACTTAATATTCTCAGCATCTTCAACAATACATCAACACACTTCTGAGGTGACATACACGCATAGAAGTGTATCGATTGAGCTACCGGGGAATATTTAAACCAATGTAGCTGAACTGATACAAGCCCTTCTGAAAACTCTCTTAGGGCTTTTAAAAATGATTTACTTTTTTTAAAATGTAAACCATGAGAATTAAATATGTGTGGAGTTTCAAATTAATACACAAATGCAAATACAGAGTAGATGATAATAAGCTGAAAAGTCTTGCCTAAGCTCCTCTGAACCGTAACATCTTGCTTGCTGCAATACAGAAATACGGAAAACTAGTGATGCCGAGAAAAAAAACAGATACATTTCAAACCATCTACTCCTTAAATACCAAAAGCGATCAGGTATCATGCCGGTTTATAGCTTTCCTCTTCTTTAAAGCAGCAGTCCAAATTAATTCAAATGCTATTTGCCCTGTTTGGCATATCATCAAATAAAACACCGCCTGACTTCATTAAGCACTCTTGAAGTTATATTGCTCGTTAAGGAGGAGCTGAAACTCTAGACCTGCCCCAGACACAGCCACCTCTTCTCAACAGATGGAGAAAGGAATTTTGAAAAAGAGCTAGCAGTATTATTCTGAATACTGCCGAGCCCAAACAGCAACTTGAAACATAACACCAAATGTAGAAGAACATGCACTTGGGTCAATAAAGATGATACGCTCCCCCTTTTCCAAGGAGATTTTCTGGAGCTGGCCGGGCCTCAGCAGGCACAGAGAACAGAGCAACGGCCACCAGCATCACAGCAGCCACGAGTGCCGCGTATCAGGTACGCGGGTTTAGGACTCTTCCCAAACAAACCCGGCTTCATTTAATTTTTCTATTCAGCCCCATTTTTCTCTCCTGCGTATCAAAACCCAGAGTAAAGCACTCAATAAAAAAAGAGTAAGAGCCTATGTAATTTTTAAAAAATTTTAACAAAACCAGACTTTCCACAACTACGGGGATTGAAACTTCACTTGTCAGGCCCATGAAGATTGGGTTTTGCAAATTTGTGACAGAAATACAAGCGCTCTGTTAAAGTACATCTGAACAGGCTTTTTTGCAAAGAGAAGCAGGACTAAGTGTTACAGAGTGGTTGTGCCTAGAAAATGGCCGGTGCAATAGGAATCTATTTCGAATGCTACTAGTGTATCTCAAAAAAAAAAAAATCCTGGGCGGGAAAATTACAGGCAACTTTGACCCTCGGCGGGGGAGAGCGGAACCACACGCCAAACTTCTTGCTAAAGGATTTCTGATGGTCAGGGGAAAACAAAACAGAATAAAAAAGACTGACATATATCCTGTCGGGCAACAATATCAGCAAAGGTAGGAAAGGACAAAGACCTCAACTGTATTGGGTTATGGCACGGATTAAGGTCTTTATCTCAAGTGGCTGCCCCATAAAGATATTTCCCTGTGATGCTATCCAGACTCAACAGACCCAAATGAATTAGGTCTCCTGATAAACCTAAAAAAGCGCTCTATTGCCTGCGACGGCTGCGTATAGCCAGAGCAAAAAGAACAATAGGTCTTCTAGTCAGGGAGATCTGCTCTCATCTTTTTGTTCCCAGAAGATCTCTGGCTTCACGTGCACGGGGTGTCTTTGGTCCTCAGGTCCAGCCTCCTGATCCTGTGAGCGACTCATCACCCACCCCTAGCCACACATTTATTTAATTCCATGCTAAAATAGAGAACTTACTTGCCCCTACTCTCTTCGCAGAGACTTCCTCCAAAAGCTCATTAATTGAATGGTTACAAACAGTGTAACTTCAGGCCTAAATTTAGTCTCAGAAAAACATATATCCATTTACTGTCTGTGCCAACGTTTTCATCTCTTACAAAAGGGGCTCCTCTTCCCAAGCCTCCTCAGTGGCTTTCTCCGCCCTGTTGCAGTTTGAGATCGTCTTTGTGAAGTCTGGGTTATCAAATTGTGCATATTATTACAGATGAGATGTCAGCAGTGCTTGTACAACACTGACATTCACCATCTCTGCTGAAGAGACTGTACCGTTACTATCACAGAATTGCCTTTTTATGGCTATACCTAATTTGTGGCTCACCTTTATCCCGCAATCAACTATTACATTAAGGTCCTTCTCACCTCTGACTACCAAAACATCAAGATCCATGACTGCAGCAGAAAATTTTATTAGGCCACAACTGCATGATCTGGCACTTTGTACTAGAACCTTTCATCCCTTTTCTGTAACATCTCTTGAGCACTATTCATTCTGTCCACGTTGCACCCTTTACAGCCCTGCAGATTTCATCAGCAAGTTCCTATTTCTAGTGTCAGAATGAAATAATTTCCAAAAACCAAACGCTGGGGAAGCCATGAGTCTTCTGGTTCAGCCTCACCTGTCAGAGACCCTTCAAATGCAACTCAGTAGGTGTCTCTGCTTCAGCCAAGTCCTTATTGCCAGGATGGCAAGTGAGTTCTACCCAGACTCAGCAAAAACGTTACGGCTAAACATGAAAGCACAGATGTTGTAGTTCTTCACCCGTATGTATAGAGCTGATTGGGAACTTCCCCGTCAAAGTAGTCCCATTTATATTGATTTCTACTCAAACAATAGCAAATCTTGCTTCTTTCCTTCCTACCTTCTACGGTTGCTGTTCAGCCCAGACGTCTACGGTTCCTACCTTAAGGCTACTCTCTTTTGGCTGTCTGGAGTCCTGGGAATTTTGATTTCCAAACCCAGAGGTCAACTCAGACATGGTTCCTGCTCCCTCTCAGGCACTAAATGCCAGAAGGAAACAAGAGCTTTGAGTTCCCAGATCTAAAGTCTTCCCAAAAAATTACTACAAAAAACATTGGGTTTTGATTTCTTCTTTATATTCTAAAACAAAATGAGGTTTTTTAAAAATATATAATCACAACAAAACATAAATTCTAATAATTAGCCAGAACGTTGCAGATGTAAAATTACCCATAGGATACCCCTGTGACGGCACAGCACTGAATAGCAGGCGGTCTCGTCTGTGACGGTCTGCAACTTTTTTCTGCCCCTTCTGCACTAACTGTTTAGGTTAATAAAAGACACTTCTGCAAAATATTTGCAGCCGGAGGCACTGCCCTAGCAGCTGAGAGAGCTCTGCAATTTGTCCTGCATAAAAGGTTAACTCTGAAGCCTTGAAGAGGTGAGGGAAGCCGCACATACATTTTTAATATCATATTTGCTCATGTCCCTGAAACCCAAGAGCTCTCTCATTCCCTGCTGAAAGCTCATTGCTTTCTATGAACAGTTGATATACATGCCAAGAGGGGCATGGGCAATTAAGCCCTTATCCCAAAATATGTTTCAAAACCAATCCACAACTTAGTATCCGCAGTGGGGAAGCGAGTCCTCAGCATCATATTAGATCCATCCCTGATTTTAGAGACTGCAACAAAAGTTACCATGCTGTTCTCTCTCCTTGGCACTTCCCCCTCGTTAATATAACTATTGCAAAATGGAAAGCACCTATATGTGGTTTTAAGAGGAAATCTTTCACGTTGCAGTGCTGCCAGAGATACCTCCATTACACAAAACGAACGACTTGCTAATAGTTTTACTGTTGTTTCTGTATGTAACAAGATCACTAAAGAGTAATTAAACACAGTGTTTAAGTGTAACCTCTGTGTTTCTTATGCTCAGAATTAATGCTGAACTCGTCACAACTAGCGTGATTTCTATGAATGCCATAAAACTTCATGATCTGTATTAAAACGCACACATCAACACGTGGCATCAGATATGCGGAAATTAGCGGAGATCTCCCGTTTATAAAGGTCATCTTAAAAAAGACTGAGGAAGAGGTGGAGGAAGGGAACCTCTTCTACTAAAGACCTACTAAAGGCTGAAAAGGTGAGTGGGGAAGCTGCTGCTGGGTGCTGGAGCCGCTGCTCATTAATCTCGGCGGTGCGGCTGCCGATGCCCAGACTGGTACCACCTGCTGTTCCGCCTGCTCTCAGGAAGGCCGGCACCTGCACAGGGCTAACAACGCGACTGGCACAAGGACAAAAGCTTGAATAAATTCTGAACTAAATACTTGGCCAGCAGCCCAGTCCAGTGAGACAGAGATTTTGGGCATATTCTTCAAACATATCAAGAGAAGAGATGAAGGAAAAGGGGCGATAAATCTTATTTCCCAAATGACGTCTAAAGGACAAAGAGTTGCTGACAAAAATCCCCCATTTTTTAGAAACAAAATGCAATTCTCTCTCAGGAGTTACTCCTTCTTGGATTTCAAGTGATTTTCCTAAAAACCTCCCCGTAATTTTTTCTTCTGTGAGTCTCCATTTTATTTCACTGAAATTATATTACATGCCAGCAATCTAATTGTGAAACCTCTGCAGTTAGTAAATTCCCAGAGGCTACAGAAACATTTCTTCCTTTAAAACAGCTGAAGAAATATTTTTTTATTCAAGCAGACAGATACACTGAAGGCTTTAACAAGCTAAGAAAAAAAAACACTGAGCACTACATGGAGTGACACGTTGCACGGCTGGAGCGGACAAAGGTCTTCAGCAATCATTTGAACCTAGTCTGTGGCCAAACCTGAAGGTTTATGTCAACTTTAACAGATGCTGAATAAAATCGATGTAGAGAAAAGTATGGTTCTTTCACCTCTGTTCCGAAATGTTTTTTTCTGAAGACAAAATGGACTTAAAATAGAACTTTAAAATTTTGTTCAGCAATACCTATGAGTAACAGAACAATTATTTATATTTATTGTATTTATGAGACCAAAAATTAAACAACACTTTCAAAAAGAAATCTGAAAGAGGGAAGGGATCATACTCTGACATTTCTTGCTATGGTCTTGAGAGTTTTTTGAAGCACACTGGAACATATACTCTCTCTGCTGCTCTGAAAACAAAGGCTGTAGAGTGCATTTTGGCATAAAAGCAAAATTCATAAATGGCAGCATCCCCTCCAGAATAAGAATTTACTCATTTGTAAGTGAAGTTACTGGTACGCTCACCCATTTGCCCAAGAGAGTTTTTCATTCCTCACAATCACACCGGGTACCACTGCCCCCGAATAATCCTTGCCATTATTTGTAAAGTTTTTCCACACCTGGAGTTGTCTTTGTAGTTCTTCCGCATCAGAACCTCACTCTGCAAAATGCAGCCCCCGTGGCAGCTCTCGAGCTCACCCCTTCCACGCTCATCTAATGCTAACAAGTGCCTTCACACAGCATCGCCGTTCCCACTACCCTCAACCACAGCCAACGTGAGACTGAAATTCTGGACACCGGTCCCACAGGAAAACATGTCAGAGCTACAAAAAAAAAAGTCAGTCCTATTCTCCGTTAGCGCACGCATCCAATAACATCATCCATATCCCTTGACATTATTCCTGTAATGAGAGAAGCTCGTTGCCTTTCTTAAAATTAAATCTCTGTCTTAAGTGAAGCTGTTGCAGAAGATTCTCACAATTAGCGTGCCCTTCCTGTTCTCCTTGGTGCACTACATTTACGTACCACAGTTTGCATCACCTTTAAGACCACAATACCTGTACACCAAAAACTCTGATGAAGTCCTTCAACAACACAGAACGGCATAACAATTTTGCTGAAGTCACCCTCTGACTCTGTGAAACAAACTCCTCAGACCAGTCACACTAAACCTTTCACAGGTCGGCGGCTTTGTCTGACCTACCAAGGCAGCATCAGAATTTTTGAATTCAGGCACAACAAACAGGCACCTCAGTTCGTATTTTGGAAACAATCACGCAGCCTCATTTTCCAAAAACTCACCTGTATTTCCACCAACACCGGGAGGCTTGTAGGAAACACTGACGCAGAGCTCAGCAGCTTACAGAGGGAGAACCTGATACTTATTTCAAAGACCTTTAAGTAAGTTGATTTTACCACTCATGCTCATTCTCTTACAAGTTCCATTCGCTTGCAGTCTTACACTCGCACCTGCACAGGCACCAAGGTGGGTGTGCAGAGCAGTCTGCAGGGCATCGCCTGCACCCAGAGGACAAGGGAGGGCACCTACTGATTTCTCACCACCTCTGGAGTTCTTCCTTATCAGTGACAGCGAAGGAGCTTTGGAGGGATTTTTTATGCTCCTTAGATAACAAACAGTTGTCACAGGGTGGCAAGAATCGTGCTTCCTTTAGCTTCCATAAATCTAAGTCAAAGCACTGCTGCTTGTTGTCCGGTTTTCCCTTTTTTTGTTGTTGTTGTTTAAAATGTAGGTCTATTTTCCTGGTGGGCTAACAGGAAAAGGAACAGCAGACAGAATTTGCAACAACTCTTTTGCTCTCCTCCACTCGATGGATGCAAGGTCTTCTGTGGCTTTTCATAGCATAGTCCTTCTGGCCCAGACTTAAATAACACCTTTTCCCCTTTTGCTGCATTACCAATAGAGGCTATTCTTTGAATCCTTATTTTCTTGCCCCAATTGTTTCTAGTGTTTGCCACCACATCCCTATACACTTCCACGCATATTTCATTCATGTTAAAGTTACGTCATGTCACGCTAATCTTAATGTTCGTTACAAATGTATTCAGACTTTCCTCAGTGCTGGAAAAACTAATTGTTCACATACTGACCTCGGTGCCAGTAATTAAGGCAACAGTACTACACTAGGCAACAAAAAAACCCTGAATTTCCAGCAAAAATAATGGCTCATCTAATCAATGTGCTTGCTTTGTGTCTAATTCCAGCTTTCTTCTTCCTGATCTTCTTGCTGATCGTTAACCAGAGCTCCGGCAACCTTCACTAAAATTCTGCTACTGCCGTATCTTGCAAGTTTAATAATGCCTTCAAAAAGGAGCAAGATGCTTCAGTGCCACGTGTGATAGTACACAGGTATGCTTCCCTATGGACTAACACAGGGGAAATATATCCCTGGGTCTTGTCAGTGGCATAAAGAGAAATACCAAAGAATTAATGACAGGCAGTCGGAAGTGAGAGTTGCTGTTTGATGTCTTGCTCTTCAAGAAAAAAAAACAACCACAACCCAGGGAAAGTAACCAACTCTCCCCAAAAGAAATTATTTTCATGCCATCTGGAATAAATAATCCACCCATACATTTCCCCACCTCAAGGCTATGTGTGATGGATTTATTCAATCCTTACTGCTGAGATACAGGTAGGTCACAGGTGAGCACTGCTTTTCTATTTTAAAGGTGAATTGCCAAGCTTCAGTAAGGTAAGTATCTCTATGTTTCTACAGGTACCTGTTTGCTGAATTTTATGGCACAAGTAAATGGAAATGGACTGATGGTATTATATGTTTTCCACAAACATCAATATATACTAATAGTCATCATTACTACTGCAATAAAACCATCCAGATAATTTTACTAAGTAACAAGGAAAAATGTTCCAGACAAGGATTAAAGACTTGGCCCCAGAATTTATCAATCCAAGCTCTAAGCATATTGAAAATTAGCCCTAATTCAGCTATTAACGTAGCTACATGCCATAAACATCAAGGGTAAACAAGGAAATATTCAACTCACTCCTGATGGGCTGATTCTCAAAGCCATTAAAAGGCAGTCAAAATTACTGAAGACGGTAAGATTACTGAAGTAAAAGGAAATCCTTCCATGAACTTCAGCAGGCTTTGACTCAGGCTCTAAAACCAAGTTGTGGATTTTGCCTGAATGCAGCTAAGATAAGGGTCTGCTTTCCAGGGCGTATCTCAAGATATTAATGATAAAATCAACCTGAATGAGTCCCTGAATAGTTTCTGTAACATCTGAGGAAAGACTTTGGGCTCAGAAGGTCTTCAGGTGAAAAGTACAGGGCACGGGGAGCAAAGAGAAGAGGCAGGGTTTTTAAAAGGAGGGAGTGTGGGGAATAAAGGCCCTCAAAGCTGATCCCAGCAGTGGAGGAGAGGCAGGAGAGCTGAGGATCTCTGGGTTCTCAGCCTTGCTTGCGCCCGAGGCTGCCCCGGGCAAACCACTGCAAAGCAACTGGCTGCAGCACAAGGCAGTAACACCAACTTTATTCTTCAAAGCACGTCAGCCGCAATGATGAAAAATGCTATTTGAGAAAATGACTGTATGCTAATATCGCCATTATTAGAATGGCAGCCCAATCTCAGTTGGCTGAACCATGCATTACAGTAATGTAAATCATACTCTCATTTCATTTGTATTCCTACAAACCTCATTTTAGACAGAAAAAAGCACCAAATAATTATGTGCTCTTCATACTGTTCCAACAAAGGGTTTTTTATAAGTCAAGCACTGAAACTGCTACACAAGAAACAGCTCCACCTTCTCTCCCCTCCCAGTTGCTCGTTTCCATCCCTTCCCATCCTGCCTCCTCTACAGAAGGGAAGAAGGGAGCTCAAACCCGGAGCAGTTTCTTACGCCGGTTCCCAGGAAGGACAAGCCATGCCCGATTCAACTGGTGGCAGCACCATCTTATGCCACTTGTCAAACCGTGGCCTCAGTCTTGGAACAGAGAAACACAGACCCAGAACCCCATCGGTTTCAGAACTTTCTAAACAAGATTACAAATGCTGCAGCTGTGTTACAGACTTTGGAGACTGGAAACTATCCCAATCGGAAGTGCTCTGTTTCCCTCTGTATTAACTAGGGCTTCTCTTTTGGAGAGATCAACTACATCTATTTCCTCAGAAAGTTTCAGCNGGGCGTGGGTGGGAATTATTCTTCATGTTAATCCTTCCAAGAGGACGGATGGGAGAAAATAAACAAAGGTCCCAGTCCAAATGTCACTTACCCACGTGAATGATCCATTAACTCTTGCCTCCAGCATCCAGGCCTGATGCACAGAGCTTTACTGACTCTAACTCGTACTCGACTGGTTTGTAACCGTACCTTTGTCACTTCAATTACATCAATTAAAAAGGTGACTTTCATTAATTGTATTTGCCACTTCCATTTAGTGATATTTTTTTTTTTTTTAATTACATGTATCTAGTTTCCATTTGGATGAAGAAACATTGTGCAGAAGAGATTTCCAGCAGGAATTTTTTGTTCATTCACTAAAAAAATTAGGATACCATTCATGTAACGGCTGTATAAATATGAGCCAGGCTCTATTATTTCTGTTCCGAGGTGGCAACTGGTTTATAACAATGATTTCTAGGAAAGGCATGTTGTACATCACTACCCTAATTGCGGTCAACTCTATTTCAAAAGGGTCACGCTCCTGAGCTTACGCTGCAAAGGAACAGTCTCGCATCTTTAAGTATACGTTAGTGCATAATGAGTTCATGGCAGCTGTTTTACAATTGAAAGCCATCGCCTGCTGCTTCTGTTGGTGATGTCGCTGTGAAAAAAAGCGGTTATGCCAACTACCAGGGGGAGAGAGGCGTGTACAAATACACAGCGTCAAACATAATGAACCGTAAGCCCTCACACACTTATACCTCCAAAGACAATCACAGCGACTGCAAGCTCCGCAAGTGCCAGGGCTTCCGTGGAAAACACCTTCTGCACCATTAGAAGCGGTTAATCAAAATAAATGCAGCAACAAAAGCTGTGCTTGTCTTTCAGGCGGGGAGCACAAGGTACTTGCACCTTTCCTCCCAAACTCTGATGTGCCCCAAAGCAAACACGTCACTCAACTCTAACTCAACTCCATCCATTTCGCTTACATTTCACGCAAAACAACACGGTATCAGTAGTTCCAGTGGCTGAGTGGGAGGCCACGACCTCTAACCAGAGCAGTAAGTCTTTGGCAGAGCAGTGACCTTCAGAAAAGGCACAGAATCCTCTTCCCATCTTTCTCTTCCACTTGTTTTTGTGAATGCTGTAGTCATCACTGTGTCTTCAGCGTGAGTAAAGCAGTTAAAGCGCAAATGGAAACGCCAGCTCATAAAGCGCCTTTCTTCAGTGTTTCAAAGCTAATGAGCATGAGTCATAGATTGATTGGAAAATCTGTGCCCATTCCAGCGCTTCTGTTTTCCGATATTCACCACGCTCCGCTCGGTTGCATAGGTACCCAGCAACAAGAGACCAGACCCTCAGCTGATGAAAGCTGGCAGAGCCCCCGTTGGCTCTAACAAACCTACGCTGACCTCCAGCAGAAACTGCCGCCCACTGTGTTCAGTTGCCATGCACCGGGAAAAAACCACCCACAAACAGGCCAAGATACGGCGTAGCACCACATACACAAATGCATACATACACACCCCGTGGCCTGCTTCTCCTGATGTTTATCCCTATTCATTCATTTTTTGATTGGATCGTACAAATGCATCTACCAGGACAGTCAGATTAGGTTTCTAATGGTTTGCAAGATGAATAACTGCCACTGTTTCTTGACATTTACACGCTGACATCTGCTCTCTGATACTGAAAGCTGCCAGACACATTAGATATGTAAAAAGTTTAAAAAAAGAGGGACTAGCAGAGTGTTTTGGTCACAGCGGCACAATTTTTAATACAGTAAGAGATAAACAAGGTTCAGCATCGTATCTTCTGTAGAAGGGTATAAATTATTTATAAACTTCATCAGTTGAAACTTTCATTTATGTATTTCAAAACTGTCACCAGTGTTCTTCACTGCCTCAACTCTGTTGACACATACTTCAAAACACTCCCTTATAATGAAAGCCTAGTTGTGGAACAATTAGCAGATTTAAGAGATCATGAAGCTAAATTGTTGCAGTAATCTGTGCACTCCTGGTGCCAATTTAAATCCATAGACTCTGTTTGCTCAGATCCAGTACTAGAGCGTAATATAAACGCATGCCATCCAAGACTGGATGCGACAAATGAAAGCTACCGGTCACCTCTGAAATACTTAGCCTGTGGCAGAAACCTATATATGCTGTTTAACCACGAACATCATTTCAAATTGCAGTTACCGCCATCTACTCTATCACTTCCTTCGGAGCCGATTCCATGCTCCAGAGAGCATTTCATTCATGGACTAAATTTGTGCGTGTGCGTGTGAGCTAAACAGAGAAAATACCTTAGCAGATTACAAATTGTTTACCTGCATGTAACCCAACTTCAGGCTAGCTGGAAGCAGCCACAGAAAAGGTGACATAATATGGGTAGGCATCTACCTTTGCTGTGCGTTCAAGGAGCGGTTTTCTTTCAAGAAGGTTTGGGGAAGACCAGTCAATGCCCACACGTGTGACTTGCAATACCTGTAAGGATACACTGCCTTCTTGTTTAAAAGGCAACGATATAATACGACATTTCTATCTTCCAAAAATCACACCTACAAGAGAGAAAGACGAATTTGAAAATTCATTGTGTGTATTTTCACCTACGAATTGTTTACGAAAAAGTGACCTGAAGCAATTTACTGCCTCTCTCATGGAATTTTAGAAACTACTCTGAGGGAGCCTTAAACACTGGCCCATCTCCTTTTTTTGAAAGATTTTTTTCCCCCTCCTATATTTGGCACCAGAGCAAAAGGAAATCAAGTGGAAGTAAATGAGAAAATGCAAATGACTAGGATCACACTGAACAAATGCCAGTACAGAAAATTTCTACTGAAAATAAAGTATGGACATACTGAATTATTCCTATACAGTCTAGGAATAACAACAGTAAGTTCAAACTTTCAACTTGGCAATTTCTGTCACATCAAGATAAAAACAACCCACTTCATCAGCTAGGAGAGATTTCGAAATAATTAACTCCTGCAAATAAACGAGGATGTTAGAGCCCCTAGCCACCTTCCTATTTTCTTGGCCTCCCCCTGTTCCCTGCATTTCAGAGCTCCAGGGTTCCCAGTGTCTAGCCTAAGTATCTATGTGCTGCACGTGTCAGTCTCAATTTGCAGAGTGGAAAAACTTTCCTAGCCAGAAGTGGCATCTAAAGCATCAACATGACATGCCCAGCGGAGGCAGGGACACCGAGCCGCACAAAACGTGGCATCTCTGATAGGGACAGGCAGGTAAGAGAGGCAGAGAACACAAGAGGCTGCCGATAGGCTCCCAGACGGCTGCTTGAGCCAGACCTTGTGTACGCATCTTGCTGCATGGAGACTGCCTGAAGAGAGAAACGGTCCGGCGTTGGCTCAGCAGGTAAGATTTTAAAAAGAAAACCAAAACCAAATCTGCAGAAGACCAAACAGAATGCTCACTACCGATGTAAGTATCGGCCCTTCTGACCAACTTGTCTTGTTGATGAAATCCTTCTCCCAGGTGCTCTTCCACCACACGCACGCTGCAGCGTAACCAGCAAGAGGGGAGGCAGCGAGAGAGCACGTGGCTGCCTCCAGCGTGGACCCCAATGTCCCCAGAGAGCCAGGACAGGCAGCTTTACGCTGCCGCCTGAAAGCCCAGCTCAGCCCACGACAACGTCGGCCTGCAGGAACACGCGTCAAGGCTGCCACGTGCGAATGCGATAACAATACGTGCGATACTTGACAGCCCCAGGCATCCTGCAGGGAGAAATGGAAACTGGCTGGGGAAAAAGGGGCTTGCTTCTCTGACTCAATCGATGTTTGCCAAACATTGGTGAAAATGAGCAAGAACTGCCAACGATAAATCGGGAGCCCGGAACACGTGGCAGGCAGACGCAGGCTCAACACGTCACGTGGCGCGGTATAAAATTCACTGCTCTTATCCAGATGATTTCCTCCTTGTTATCTTCAAAGTATTTAATCTGTGAAATATAGCACTTGCACAAATCTGCTAATACACTAAAATAACTCCAAACCGTTGTAGATTCCTATTACTCTATTTAAAAAAAAATTAAACATTTCTTAAAAGCAATATATATATATATTAAAGCCTGCAATGAATAAATGGAACCTTATAAATAGTTGTGTCGATTCTAAGACTTGTTCATTGTTTATTCCATCCGTACAACAGAGCGCAATAGTGCCTGAAGTGATCCTGTTACGCTAGAACATGAAGACCTAGAAAAGCCCGGCTCAGCCGTGTGGCCGGTCTCACGTGCCCTCTCTGCCTTACCCACTTTACGATGCCAGAAAAACAACCACAACGACAACACAAAATGCTGTAGTCCAGATGTTCAGCTATACTGCCCGTCATTATTTTCCCTCTCTCATTGCTGGAAGGAAATGGGAATTATTCCTCCAGAGTATCAACCACCACGGGGCTGCCGTGAGAGAAGCACAGGGTGTCAATGCTGGTGCAGTCATCAAAAGGGATGGTTGCTCTGTGGCAACTAGTGACACAGAGGTGAAATGCTTTATCTCAGAGTGGGATAAATACATATCGGTTTTGTTCTGTTACCATTAGACATAGCAAGTAAAGCCAGAGGGGACAGGCAAGGAAGGAGAGAAGAGAAAACACATCAAGGCATTTATAGCTACGATGTTAGTTTTACACCTGGCACAAAATGTGCTGGAAGCCTTGTGATAGGAAGAAAAGGCAAAGGGAACAAGCAAAACCGGATCTCAATAACGCAAGAATATCAGTGCAGTTGCATCAGATTTATGATAATGCCAACGGTGTTGAAATATAGTGCAGACATTTCAGAATACGTCTGATTTGATCCTTAACAGTCTCTTTACAGAGCTGACTCTTGCCTCCAATGACCTAAAACTAAGTTTGCCTTTTCTCCATCTATTCTCTTCTTTCCAGAGCAAATTCTAGCGCCATTCCTCTGCTTGTTTATTTTCATGGAAATTCATGGATTAAGTCAACTGAAAGCAAGGCACTTTGGTTCTCTAAAACTGGTTCAGCCGAAAGAAGAATAAAACCTTCCAGAGTGAGAGAAGCTATGTTACTGGTAAAATTAACAATACTGAACACCGATGAGGTGGGGTAAATTGTAACTACCGCTTCAGCTTTGTGATAAAGCCCTTTAGATATCCTAGTCCTGAATGAAAGAAAAGACTGTGGGTTTTCCTCATTAGCTCTTTCTGCCTGTTCAGTTTACTGTGTATCATCAGAAAAGAAAACCTTCTTTCTTTTAAAACTAGAAGACGTGATCTCCCTCAGAAGAGGAGGCATGCCACACTCTGGTTTCACCTCAGTTGGATCATTGAACAGTGCAGCTATTTGTCTGTCACCAATAATAATGGGATAGCGGGGAAAACAGCAGCAACTAGAGAAGGCTAAGCTGGACTTCACAAGCCTCACAATGAAGACAATTTAGAGGAAATGGCACCCAGCGGATCAGAACTGACGTCGTAAAAGCCCCCATGCTGATTTTTAGGGAGAGATGGACACTGGTTCAAATTTTTCTTCTGGTGGCATTCCATTTTCCACTAAATTTGGCAGCTGGAAGAGTGAAATAACCAGGTAAACAAACATTTCAAGACTCAAATAGCCACATTTACCATCGATTAAACTGTAACGTAACATTATTAAGGCACTGTAAATGACATAGGTGAAAACGCAAGAACATGGGAGTGAGAGGGACCTCCTCCAGTTGAATCCAATCCAGTGATACGTTAGAGAAACCACATCTCATTCATAATTAATCAAGTTTCTCTTGGTTCTTTACCTGATTAAACCTATTACAAGGCTGCTGCAGAGCCTCGTTTCCTTTTCCCCTCAGACAGCCTTCTGCTTTGGCACGCTAAAGCTAAGCTCTTCTAGTTCTAGCTTAAGACAGGCTCTCTCTTCTAGCAACCCCTGTCCGCAGGTTTTGTGTACATTTGGATTCTTTTTCTCGAACGCAGGAGACCAAAATTGCGCTTGTGTTCCAAAACGGGCCTCGATTACCTTATGCGTGGAAAGAATAGCCTTAAGTAATCAAAATTAATTAAAAGCATTAGCTTGTACTCTGTAATGGTTCCATTAGCAAGTACACAACTTCCACCGGAAGTACCTCACCTGACACTTCCAATTTCATTTTTTTCCATGGATACGTTTAAAATAGATGACGCTTAAGTTAGGAAAAGAAGTCTCATTTATCTTCCTTTAAATCAGCATTACAACTTCCTCCAAGTCTTTTGTAGTATGAGCCTGACTCCAAGGTTTAAATTTCTTTTAAAGAACGAGCATTACAAGTGACAAGACTGGAATTCTGTAACAAGCTAAGAGGGATTATTTTCGCATCGATACATCAACAGCGTGTGCTTTATGATCAGTGGAGCAAGAACCTGTGGTTTCTGGAAACCCCTTTGCCATCAGTGCTTTTAGTACTAGGTACAGGAATATGCTTCATTTTGTATGTGATGACCAACAGGAGCTGGTTTTCTTCTGAAACACTCTATAATGAAAAAAACAGCCTTGAGAGGAATTATAGGAATTTAGCACTTGGACACTTCACAAGATACCAGGCAAAATACAGAAGGAGGCCTCAAAAAACTAAATTATAAATTCATGTTCACTTGCTATGGTACTCCTTCAACGCAAACGGTACGTGGGCTGCGAAGGTGAGAGGACCGGTGCACACCCAGTGCTGCTCTCACTGGGTTTCCACGCAGTTACACCAGCAACAGAACGAGGCTGTTCCATTCACTTCTGCCTCCAGCAGAACGCATCCTGTGCTCTCTGACACTAGAACTGGATGAACACAGAAATTCAGCATGATTTCCCACCCCCAGGAACACAAATTTCACCACACCCCCGTTCTCACACGGAGGCAAAGTCCCACAGGAAAACTGGTCGCAAGCCCACCGGTGGATTCACAAAGCTATTAAGGCAGCCCACTGGCTCACCAGCACGCAGAAGGCCACAAACATCACCACCAGGATTACATCTGGTTTTGGGCGGGCGCTCGTTTTCTCCATTTTATGAAAATTTCAGTTTTTCCCATCCTGTATTAGGACGAAACCGAAACTTTTTCATTTTTAAGTACGCATGCATAAAAACACCTGGGGTTCCGCTGAAAATCAGAGAAAACCCCACATAGCTTCCTACCTAGGACACCCTCGTGGAATACAGAACATCCAGCTGAATGCCGTATCCGAGACATGTTTCTCTCTGTCTCTGCCAATACATAGATCAAACTCATCTGCTCAATTAATATTTAATTATCCACACAAAAGGGATCAACTTCCACAGAACAGATAGAGGGCATGAGGGATGGTGCAATGCAGCTTCGTTCAGCAAAAGTAGTTCAGGACCTGAAAACAGGCGACATTAATTTTTATTCTGGAGCTCTTGCACATGGCACTTCCACCTCTGTTCCCGGAAGACATTATGCCTACCTAGCCAAAACGCAGAGAAATTCTGCCTGCAATTCTGGTACTCTTGGCTATTCCGGAGTGTCTCTTTCTCAAAAAAAAAAAATCATCTAGTTAAATTAAGAAAATTATTCTTAGAATTTAAAAAAAGAACACGAAAGCCTGGAGCTGTATTTCTTCATTAAGTCACTAAGGGTAAAGCTTCATGAGAGCTAATCCAATACCAGACCTGAGGCACCAACACGTATTGCATCCAAACTGAGCTATTAAGAATTTTTTGGTTTACGTTTGTCAACTGAAAATGCCCGATTAATATTTTCTAGTTGTAAAAGATAACTTTGAGAAGATACCCAAACATCTATTACGTTTTTGAAAAAGGAAGATGCATCAGCTGTTGGAAGACTGAACGCGGAGACTCAATATAAGAGACGCTTTCTAAGCATTCATTTGGCAGCACTGGCATATGCTTGCGTTTCAACCTTGAAAGGCTCTCGGCCACTTCACTTAGAAAACAATGGCAAAACCAAGAAACCCCATATACAAGGATAAAAAAGACGAGATGGCAACACCCACTTCGATTCCTTAGGTCTTCAAAACCTCTCCCCTAGTATCATATTGTTCCCAGGTTATCTAACAGGCAAATGAAAACACCGGGTATGCACTTGATCATTTGATTTTTGCTTCCTCGTATGGATTTACATACCCACACAAATAAATTCACCTTTCAAATTCAGAGGTAAGACGAAGCACATATTCCCTCTGCTGCTCGGTTGTGCTTAAATATAAGGCCAACATGCTATATAAAATCCCCCACTGCGTGGAGATCCAGGCAACATTCCAAGCACAATGGGGTGGGGTGAGGATGTTTTTGTTCAATTTCTTGCTTAGATTGGATTATCTCATGCCCTTATGGTTACATGTACGGAATCTTCCCTCTGAGATAAAATGGGGCCTAACAGTGTCACCTACGGCAAAACAGCTTTTCTTCACCTGCTCAAAACCCTTGCAAAAGTCCCTAAACAAGCGTCTGTTTGCAGCTCTCTATATGTTATTTCCATTTGTAGCAATTTGTCTCGCTCATATGCAACGTTGGTTAAAATGCAAATTCTATGCAAAACGAGGGACTGAAGAAGAATTCATCCATACTTTGTATGGATTAAATTCACCCTCACATTAGAGTAATTCCCCACCCTGCAAGTAGTCCTGCACATTTCCGTGGGGTAACTCACGTTATACCAACTATGATTAGGGGGGGGGGGGGGGGGGGGGGACTGAACAAA
>WEKW01003603.1:121982-161473 GCA_013389905.1 Sula dactylatra | reverse complement strand
CCCGGGGACACCCCCCGGAGCCCCCTCGGCTACAGCCCTCGGGGACACCACCCCCACCCCCCCCGGGATGCTGCTCCGGAGGGAGAAATGTTGTCCAAGGCACAGGATGGCTGGGAGGGACCCCAAAAGAGCATGCAATCCAGCCACCCCCGCAAGGAGCAGCGATGTCTTCAAGCGGTCGGGATCGCTCAGACCTGACCCCGAACGCTTCCAGAGACCGACCGTCTCGCTTGTGCCAGCCAGAGCCTCACCAGCGGTTCCCTCCCAGCTCCCAACGAGCTCTCAAAAGGTGAAAGTCTCGTCGAAAAATGCACGCTCTGCACTTCTGTGTCATCTGCTAGAAAGAACAGAGAGCGCGGGTTAGGCTTCCCCTGGGCCGGTGCACTTGCTGGGCTTTTTTTTAATTTGCTTTATTTTAACAGAAGAACCAAGAAACGAAGACATTTGTGGAGCAAAGAACTCGGAACAGAAAAAGCGTTTCCACCGAGAAAGGGTTGCGCCCTCCTTCCTCTGAAATAACAGCCCCTGAGAAGTCACCAGTGCTTCTCCCTCTGCCTGGCCACGGCCAGGGAAGGAAAACCGGGTGCTTCCCAGGCATCCCACATCCCTACAGCCCAAGGTGCTGCTCACACACACCCCCTCCTCGTCCCAAAACACATACAGGTGAGCGAAGCATTTGGCCTCGACTGAAACATCTAAGAGATGATTCACTGTCAGTATTAAAACAGACAATGGCAGCGTGATTGGCACTGCATTAGGCAATAGTTTGTACTAGTAAAATAAATCACCTCCTCCTTGTTTTGAAAGAGTAACGCGGCAACATTCACATGTAAATGCATGTGAGAATTGCAAATGCGCTCTTCTATTCCTTCTGGTGAATACGGTGAAAAGAAAAAAAAAATACTGTTCCACTTAAAACTGAACAAAACAGTCAAGTAACTTGCCCTTCTTCTCAAACAGTAGCAAAGGCTGAGGAACGAAAGAAAAAAAGGTCACTTCAACTGCTTACTCAGCAGAGGAGAGGTTGGAGAAAGTGGAAGGGACCCGAGGAGGCATGAATACGCTACCCCCCAATCGCACTGGCTGCTAACAGAACGAACATCTGCAGCACAAGAACAATGTGAGCAGTGTAACAATCTGAAAATCCTTCTTTTTTTTTTAATAACTTTCAGAGTGACTTCTTTGTTACTGCTAGCAGTAGTAAATTCTACACTAAAAAGAGAAATAACTCATGTAAAAGTAGAGGGAGCTACAAATCTTGAAGAAGGCGGGTGCTATACAACACTGCATCTGTTATGCCATAATTAGAGCTGCAAGCACGGCGAGTATTTTGGGGAAGACATACAGCAGTCAGTTGTTATCAGCATCAGACATTCATGGAACTCATTTGTGAAACCTGTAAAGATGTGGTTATTCTATTAATTTACAAACAAGCCTACTCTGCACACAAATGCTGTTTTTAAAGAAAGAGGTCATCTCCCGTTTCACGTTCTAGTCAAATTCTGCACACATTCAACCCCCTCCCCAGCCCTTTTTTCCACACAGAACTAAGCCTTTTATAGTCTTTGTCTGATATTTGTTTATTCCCACTAAGAAATGATCCTTGGGTTAAGGCAGACTGTTGAAGTACGTGGTGATAATGTATTGTGCGTTTTCATCTTACAATAAAGTTTCTTGCAAAATTAAAAAAATCACTGATACTTCTAAATGTAAAGACGACAAAAATTTAAATCACTCACGCTGGTTCTGAAAAATTAGAGTTGACGGTGCAGTGATGTAAACGGGATGAAGGACACAGTGTCTCACTCCCAGCCAAATCCATCGCTTGTCCCTCTGTCCTTAGAAGAGATGGCACTTGCTACTGCATTTTTAATTCTGTATTTATTTTGGTCTTCAAGCTGGAGAATAATAAGGAAACAGGATCGCAGGAGAATTCCACGACTGCCAGGAAAAGGAGCGGATTTTCCTGAAAGACTTACGATTGAAGGCCTGATGCCTTGTGAAAGGAACATGTCGCTTGGAGACAGCATGAGTAGCAAAAGGTCACTACCCCTGGGAGGCAGCCAGTGCTAAGGTGTGGGGTGTACGGTGTGAGGAACAAGTGAGAGACAAAGACACAGTTTGAGGATTTTCAATTTCATTACCTAACTTTTCTAGTTCTTCGTATTCCATCCTCCCATTAGGTCTATGGCAGGGTAGAAATATAGAGGGAATTAAGCAGTGGCTAATTAGAAAGCTAGACTGCATGCAGAGTAGCATCCCTCACGTTAAGAAACCAGCCTGTCCATCGTGAAGCTGCACATTTCCACCTGATCTTTTCTTTTTTCCATCAGTACGCAAGAGTTGCAGTGCCACACCACTCCCTGTGGAATCAAGTGTACGGTGCGACAGGGCCCACAAATAAAATACTGGAAAAGCCTACCGTGACAAGCATCTCAAGTACTTAGTGATGAGAGCCACAAAACCAGCACTAACTCGCACGCAGAAATTTACTGAAGGACGACAGCCTCAATTAACCTTCACCGCTCTTGGCTCACGTCCCCAAAACCCAGGCATTCACCTTTGGCAACACAGGTTTAGGTGTAGTCAAAGCAAACAAATGCTCTGGCTCAGTAACAACGCATCGGTGCTCTTCATTTCCCACAATCCCAGCAATCCAGCATGAAACCTAACCACCCACGGAATCATGGTCGGTGCAAATTGGCAATTGGTCTAGTAAGCGCACGAGCTCAGGTCTAATAACCACGCAAGCTGTCTCAAAGAAATGCCCAAACACCCCAGTAAGTTGTAAATATTCAGGACTCCTGAAGGCATTGCTCCTCATTGAAAGCAGTTAGGAAAAAATATTGTAACGCGTGGATCGCTTTTCCTTCACAAAGCAAAATTTACTAGCTGAAAAAACTATGTCGGCATAATCAAACTCGTAATACGGGGAATTGCACAGGAAGTCATTTTTAACTCACTTGAAACCGAGGGTTGCAGTCACATACATGATCATCCCTCAGCAGTTTAGAAAAGGAATATCAGATCTCCAAACCCATAACTATCAACCCACAGAACCTAGCGCAGGATCAATGGCCAGTAATTTATGATCAGGCAGTTCCCATGAATGAGGGTTTAGACGAGGCGGTAGATTAGCGTGTGGGAACTTCCCACGGATATATCCTGTCGGTTACGTTGTTTTGAGGTCTGTATTCATTACACCTAAGTCCAGGTGCTTAGCTGAAGTGCCTTAACCCACCCACCATCTGAATCACGCTCCAGTGAACAACCTTTCAGGTTAACCACATACAACTACCTCCCTTCACACAGCTTTGATGCCAGGGTGGAATCCCCTTCTTAAGTTCACTTTATGAAGCCCAAAAGAAATTGCGCAACAGACGTGCGAAGCAACTGCCTGAAAGTCCTTCAGCAAAGAGCTGGCCAGCCTCTCCGCAAGCACTGCCAGAAGCTTCTTGTAGTACATTATAGTAATGGCAGCAGTATTAAATAAAACCCTTTAATTTGGTAAGTGCAGTCAGTTGGAAGGGCTTCCTTACTGAGTTTTGCTTGGGTGTTTTCCAGACCTAGGACCCTCACTCCCAAATGCATTCATGTCGGCACGTAAACCAAAGCCAAGGCAGCATGTCCTCTTTTCAACTGTTGGCAGATGACGCTAGCCTGCACTTGGCTCTGCGATGCTGCAGTTGGATCACTGCTGCGGTGTAAACTATCAGGCTCATAACTAGCTCAGGCACGTCTACGCTGTCAGGTGGTCACTAGCTTCCCCTCCTCCATCACAGAAGTCATGCCTTCCTAGGAGAAAATAATCTTTTTCTTTTTCTGGAGTCATTCCTTATGAGATGCATTCAGTTATTTCCACAATTAAAAAACTGAATCCTACTAGGCCAGCTCTGTTCCCACTGAATTCAATAGCAGCAGATCCATTATATTTAAAATGTCTAAAATCCCACCATTACAGCAAACAACAAAAATCATAAACTTATCTTGTAGTTAAACTAGGACTTCTTTCTACACTTTGACTTTACTTCATATTCTGCACCTGTGCTATCTATAAGTTTAAAAACAAAACAAAAAAAAATTTAAAAAATCATTTTAAGTCAGAACGCTCCCATATTCCACATTTTGGAAACTGAAGCCTCAGGAGGATCTTATCAATATGGACAAATACCTGATGGGAGAGAGGAAAGATGACCGAGCCAGGCTCTTCTCAGTGGTGCCCAGCAGCAGGACTAGAGCTAATGGGCACAAACTGAAACGCAATAAATTGCATTTAAACGTAAGAAAAAAACTTTTAACATTTAAAGGAACGGGTGACCTAGGTAGACTACGAATTCTTAAGCCTTAGAAATACTCAAAACTTGTCTGGACATAGCCCTGAGCAACCTGCCCTAGCTGACCCTGATCAGCGATCGGGACTGGACTAGACCATCTCCAGAGACCCCTCCCCACCTCGACTGTTCTGTGATGCTACAAATACAGAGCCATGATTCTGCGGCTGTTTGAAGACTGCATTGCTTACAGTAGTTGATAAAAGCATTAAAATACTCAAGTGTTCCAGTCAACTAATTGCAAATATTGTCATTCTTAAAATGGTGACACCTATATTTTGCCAGTTGCTTCTATGTTTAGCATTATGTATATACATATATATATATGTATATAAAAACCCCAAATATCACGTACAGTAAGCGCTCTGTATGTATTGAGCAGTATGCCACAGATGACCATCCGGGATTTTATCGACTCACCACTACAGGAGTTTCTGCGGGTTACCTTGAGCTGAACCCTCAGCTTCCATCTGTCCAACCCTGATAAGGGAAGAACAATAGAGCGAACCAGAGGTGGATGTGAAAGCCATCTATGGTTCACCGCTGAAGTCATTACACCAAACTGTAATAGGAAAGAGTTAAAGTATGCATTCGTTTAATTATACTAAAAAGTCTGAACAAATTATTTTTATGATGATGAAGTTAAATAACACGTATCACATAAATGAGCGTTTTTACACACTGGTATATAACTGTTTCCCATTTGTTCCCTCCTCAATGAATACAGGATAATCAGAATCAGTAGCAAAGTAACAAAGGTGCAGGCAAGAAAAAACACACACAAAGAGACCAAGGAAAATATTTTTACACTGCGCAACAGATAACCAAATTATTCCTTTTTAACTTGGCAGGCACTTTTTTTTTTCCCCTCCCTGCTCTGTGTAAAAATTCTGAGTGAAATCCCGGCTCTGACGAAGACGAGGGGAGTTTCATTGCTAACTTTATCCAGGCTAGCCAACCGTTACCACTTAAACACAAAAATATCTCCCACTAACACAATGATCATCCTTATGCAAGGAACAAGCAGGGCTTATAATATACAAAACTTGACTCGGAGACCAAAGAAAACATTTATTATTTTGTGTTACGCAAAGTGGGTACAGCCCAATTTCTTCACTCAATTCTGTGTGCTCCTCGGTATGAATGGATTCATTTCTTGACAGAGGGGATGAAACAAAGAAAAGATCTAACTGCTCAATTCACATCAACCTAATTTCATTTTCCAATTGTCAGCACAGAAAAAGAACTACAACGGAAGACCAACGGCTGAACCACTTGGCAATGACCGCTCCTGACAGATCACCCGAAGGGCCACAAAGCCTTGGCTACCTGTGTCTGACTGAGGACACGCAGCAGCAGTCAACACAAGTAGGACTTGAAACAGAGGCTTGAGGTGCCGTATAGGAGGGTGCCCAACCTGCTGAGAATCCAGGCGGCTCCTCTAAGGGACCTGAGCGAGACCTATCATTCCAGATATTTGGTACCTCCAGCAAAATGCTGGATACTGTCGTCTTTTTTCTTATACCTAGTTGAGGATGGGACCAGGGAATAAGAAGAGATGAACAATCTTTATAACAAGAAAAGTTGAGGTTCTAGGCCAAACTAACTCACAAAAGATACCTCAAGTCTTAAAAAAAAAACCACAACAAAACCACACCACCAAAAACCACCCAAACAAAAAAAACCCCACAGTGACTAAAGAGGCGGGTCACCATTTGTTTCTACTAATTCTGACTATATCTCCTAATAAGGTCATTCCCCAACCAGGTGTCATAGTTTTCCATTAAAAAGAACCTGTTGCACTGCATTTAAGAAATACTGGAATGTTACACAGTTTGCGTCTAAAACATGTGACAAAGGGATCTTTCTTTAATCCAGATTTGTGTTACATAGCTATGATTCACCTGCTAATGAATCTTCTCAGGGTACTAAAACAGCCAAGAAATACAAAGCCATCTTCCAAAAAGTACACCTGATGTGCACCTCCATTCTTTTAATAAATCATGTTTGAAAAGGAAAAACCAATGAAAATAAAATCAATTAAACCTTTTACTCCCTGTTTCCGAGTTCAGCACCCCGGCCGTGGACAGCAGTGCGAGCCAAGCCCCTTCCCCTGCGCCACGCGAGGTGCATCCTGCTCGCTCGCTTCCTTTTCTTGAACCTTCTCACACCGGCACAGCACAACCCCCTGACATTGCTGATTTCCACACAGCAGAATGACAGCAAATATTTCCCTGGCAAATACACTTGGGTGACTCATTTCCCCAGGTGAGTATCTGTTGTTGGTAGCAATCTCGAAACAAAGACGATACCCATCTGTGTTCTTACCCTCTTACCGTCAGTCAAATATACCACAGCTGATGATGCACAATAACACTGGAAATGGGCATTACAGAAAAGGTTCTTCTTTCACAGGCAAATATTTCCCAATTGTAAAAATTTCACATCCAAGTTTGATATCATCAAAAACTTGTAGATGTGGGGTTTTTATATATATATATATATATATACACACACACACACACACATATATATGTAATCACTTGGCTCTAGTCCTTGTTGCTTTTATCCTCTAGAAAAGTGTCATTACATGGAAGTGGCAAGGAACTATCAATATCTACAATTTTTTTAAAATGGGATTCTCAACAGCCTTTCAACAGTGATGAAAGTCAAATCAGCAGTGCTATATGCTAGAATAAATCTGAGGCTACCTATTCAAATACCCATTAAAAATTAAGTAATGCAGTACGCAAATTTGACACTATCTTTTTTACTTTTTTTTTCTAGAAAGAGTGCATTATTAATATCAAGCCACCGAACTCACTAGACAAAATAATTGTCTAAAGAAAGAATTAACTTAAAAACACTTTGTTATTTTAATGAAACACTAAGTTAATTTGTCCTTCAGCATTAACACCTCCTATTTGCTGGGATTATATAATATTTTAGCATTATCTACATTATAATTGTCAGCCAAGTTTTGCAGAGGTGTGATTGTCTGCACAGTTTGAAGCGCTCTACAAAACATGTACGCAGCAAAGAGTCACGTACAAACCGATAGGCAAAATGCAGATGTAAAAAATGTTGGACTGGGAGAAGAAATTCCTCTCCTCTCTGTGCTATAGATCAAACAAATTAAAATCTATGAACTGAATGCATCATTTTTTGCCCAGTGGGAGCTGCAAATTGATCGTTTGCGTTATCCATCCATCTGGTAGTTACAACTGAGTGTATGTGACCTCACAACACCTCTGTTTAGAAGACATCAAACTTATGCAAGAGAAAAAGCTCTTAAATACCTTGCAATTATCATGCTGGTCACATGCTCCATGGCGATTGCTATAGTAACCAGACATGTACCACGGACACTTTTAGCTAGAAGCATTCTTCTCTTATGCCTTGAATTTTTATCCTTTGGGTAATTGTTAATTTATGCTTTTATTTTGGAGTAAAGGAGTTGAGTTTGTGTTCATCTGGAGAGCAAAGATTACCAGAAATGAAATCTGTAATCAGTTATAATACAAAAGAAAATCAGAATAAATGTTTATGTCACTTCTATAAAATACAGTGACTTGTATCGTTTGACGTGCACAAACTGCAAGAGAAACATGTCATATTTTCAGCAGAATGTAACAAAATAAAGAACAATTTTTTTTTGCTTGCTAGGTACCCAAATAGGCCTCTAAGATTGAAATGATTATAGGTATAGCTGGTAGTTATGACCATTATATACAACCTTCTCTTGCTAGGTACTGTTTTTATTTTCTTGCAAAATACTCTGATCACACCGTGAGGCTGAAAAAAGGAGACATGGCCAGAAGAGACGGTGCTTTCTACTGTCCTCCAAAATTGGGGAGGTGGGGGAAAGTCAAGATGTACAATCAGCAAATATTTTGAAACCCTTCAGACAAACTGTGGTGGCTCACATACAGAGCATGCAGCTACTGCTGTTATTCCTAAGAAGGAGCAGATGGTTGCCTACTGTTCCAGAAGTAAGGAAAAGTAAATAGCAACGGTACTCACGTAACCGTAATTCTACCTCCATTAATGCATTACACAGTCTAATCATATCGCTGCATATCTGTTATTTCACTAGAACCACCTGGCTCCGTCAGGGCTTAGGTGGCTACACCAAGGGACCCACAAGAGAGAGAGAGCGATTTGCAGATTTTTTAGAAAAATTGGAAGACATGCTCTAGGGCACTGTAGGACTAGGAACAGAACGGTGACTTCACAGCCAGGGCAACCGAACTTCACACCGGATAAGAGGATTCGTGTTGCTACATCTGTCTCTGTCATCACACTTAATACAAGACTGGTGCTTAAAAACAAGCTGTCCACAGGAAAGTTTCTCATTTTCTGGAGGCTTGTCAGAAATCTTGTGATCTTTTCTTCAAAGGGTTAACAACTCTCAAGCGTAATCGAAGTCAAGAGGACAGTTTATAACGGGGACCAGTGAAATGGAATATGCTTACTCTGAAGAACAAAAGTCCCCATTTCCCTAAGCTAAGGGTCCAAACATAGTCAAAACTTTTGAACTCATGTATCTCTCTCTCTCAGCATCCCCATCTATTGCATAGGAATAACTGTGTCTCTTCACTTTCCAGAAATTTAATGAAAATTGATTAATTATTTTTCAGCACTCTGGATACTAATTTGATGAGGACTATACATGAGTCCCCAGGGGAATAGTAACTCCATCTTCAACGGGGGGTTTGAACAGTATGCTGTAAATAAGGCCTCAGGCCACAAGTCACACAATGAGTAGGAAACAAGCTATTGAATAGCTGTTCATTAAACGCATATCATCTATTTTGTGCAACGAATACAGCAGGAGTTAGTGGAAAAAGTATTATGGGCATGTGTAATTGAAGACCATATCATGATGTACACACGACTGAGCCAAACACTTTGCACTCTCAGTTAACAACTTTCAGAGTAGTTTTCAAGTGTGTGTGTACATGTGTGTATACATATATATATATATAAATGCGTAAGGACTCAAATATAATACAGGATCAGAGCGTGAATCATTCTGATTTGACAGTCCCTGCCGTTTCAATGGTGTCATACCTTGGGTACGTAGCTTTTTACTTCATGATATCAAATTCGTCAATAGAAACTTGTTCAAAACAGGAAAGGGCCAGCAAGAATTATTTCAGAAGAACAAAAAACATAGGTTAATTAACTGAAAATATATATTCCACAGGCAAGATGAGGAACCGCGAGCTCTTCTGACTTAATCCCAACACTGACACCAGCTCCTTTGGCTTTGTGCATCATTACTACAGCAAATCCCTGACACCGTAGGAGCTTTCCAACTGGCTCTAAAGCTACTGTATCCACCTGCTCAACTCCACACACCAACCACCAACACCACACCATCACCGGGATATAACCAAATGCATGCTATTACAAAACGATGTTGTGAACTTGAGAGAGGATTAACACAGTGCACACAACAGCAGCTTCAGTCCACCCACGAGCAAAGGAAATGATTCAGACGCACAAGGCAGCTGCTTACAGTACCGAGCAGCGGAGACGTTCTGCTAAGTCAGTTGATCTGTTATAAGATTTTACTGCCCTTCATGAGATTTTATTTTCAGTGACTATTATTACTATTAAATGCTATTCCACAGTCCTCTTCCTCTGGGCCCAAGAGGAAGGAGGTAATACTCTGTAAGCCTCTGTGGTAAATGGGACTGAAAGCATCTGAGCACTCATCACATGAGCCCCTCCCCCCAAACCACAATTCCAAAGGTCAGCTGCTGCAGGAGAAAATCCTGATGCTTTCTTAACCAATGAATTCGCTGTAACACAAAATCCCGAGACCTTGAATGATGGCTTCCCCCTAAAGAGCTTCCCATTCTATGCCTGACTATACTGGCACCTTCCTGCACCCCATTTTTTCCTGCCACAATGTGCCATTTTGAAGCACTTTAGTCAAATATCTGGGACAGTTTCTTGCCTTGAGTGAAAACACACTTCCTCCAACATTCAGAGAAAAATTGCACGTCTGTATATTTAGCAACAAAAACTGGAATAATATTTAACAAAGAATTTATTCTTCCCTTACTGTAAAAGAACACTTCAGCACGTCAATCGGACATTCTTCTACTGAAAATCCATCTTGTTAGAAAATATTCTCCTTGGAACTGTATCAATGTGTAGTCAATGAAACACACACTTCAAAAAAAAATCAGAAGTTCTTCCTTTTTTCACCCACAGGTACCGTACTTTGTAAAAAAAAAAAAATTTAAAATAACCATTTTCACAATATTAGAAAAAAAAATATGACTTTTAAGACGCTGTCTTCGCGGTCAGACAAGACACGAGGTGCACAGATATGAGCAGGTCCTCAGTTTTGCTCTTCAGCGCTAGACTGAAGACAAACTCGGACCCAGGCTGCGGTGGGATTTACTGCTGTTGTAGCCGACTGACACGGGCAGCGCGCCGTGTGCCTCAGTCATCTGCGGTCAACAGAAAAAGACCCCACAGGTCCCAGGGGCTGCTCTGAGCTACGCTGGCAAATTGCACAGAAGAAACGGGGTTTCAGATGGCCCTTTTACAGCTCTGTCCCCAGCCAAGCCCAACGTTTAGTGAACTTTCAACTCAGTGAAGCATTTAATCGTGTTTAAGTGCTTTTCTGTACAGTGATGGTCTTAAAATGCATGCCAGAGTGGTGTAATTATAAAATGACTTTATACAACGGCCTGTAAGCTTACCGATTCTGCAAATTAAAGTGTAAAACTATGAAAAATCAGATCTTTGTAGTTTCCTACCTCATTTAATCATCTTTAAACAATAAATCAAACTAGGTCAGAATTCTCAAATATCCAGGAAACTAATGTTTTCGTTCCTAGAGACGACAGACACCTACTAAACTGATTTTATTTTATTTTTTTAATTTTACAATCTTGCCAGTTCTGTCAAAAACAAATGTAGTCACAGGCTTTCTGAGTTGCACTGGATAGGCAGGACTTGCTCACGATATATAGCAACTTACAAGTAAATGATATTTAATAATCAAATCAATGATGAGTCAAGTATAAACATCAGTTTTAACATCAGAACGTACTTGCCAATACAGAGCTCAATTTTTGAAATGCACTGGAAGAGACCATCTTTTACAGCTGACGCTTCCTCTAAAGAAATTGCTCGCACGCTGCATGCAGCGGCTCTACCCTCTCGGATTCACCTTAAGGAGATGGCGTTTGTCTTACAATGGGGCAATTAACACTCCCACAGCGAGTAACAGGATGAATCATTCTAGCAACAGGAAAAAAAAAAAAAAAAAAAAAAAATCAAGGAAAATGGCTACACTGTGTATTCTTCTACCTTAAAATAGGTCTTTCCTTCACGTGCTGAACGGCCCAAATACATTTGATCTTAGAATAATTTTTCTGTTTATAGTATGTTAAGCCAAAGCATACAGAGAAATGAACGCATTTATTTTTAACTCCCTGTCTCAACAGGGAAACTCTGGCAGTGAAGAGCAAGGACAGTCTCTGGCACACCGTTTGCTCTGGAGCCAAGCCTGCGGGGTGGCGCGGGGTCCCCGACAGCCAGCTTTGGGGAGGCAGCGGTGTCCGGAGCACCCACCCACAGGAACTGGATGTGATTTTCACATCGTCCTCCTCAATAAATGCTCCCCCCAAAAGCTATGCTGGTGTGATCGCTGCCCACACAGATACTTGAGACAGATGCATCGTGGTAAACCTAACTCACTACGTCTGATGATTTTAGCAATCGGGGAAAATCCTTTCCTTGTGGTGTAATATAGACACAGGGTCCAGAGGTAGGTTGGGCTCCTCTGCTGCACACCAGGAGCTCATTTCAGTTTAAACAAAACAAAACAAACTAAAAAAAGAATACAAAGACAGTGCTGGAGAAACGTCAATCTGACAAATACCTGGAAGACAAAGGTCATCTTGCAGACGCAAAAAAGATGTAGGATAAATTTGCCCTAAGGAAAGCCCAAAACCTTCATGCTCTGAGACACCTGCTGTGGGAAACTGGAGGAGGAGAGCACAAACCCTGAGTCGATTCTCAGACAGTAGGCTTAAAAAGCTCTTCAGAAATTACTGGTTGTGCAATAGAAACCCTTTCACTCCGCAGTAGTGGCAATAAAACAGACTCAGGGAAAAAAATACCATCAGAGAATTCTTCCAAAGAAAATTTTGGTTTGTTGTTTAAATCCATACTTGAACCCACCCTTCATCTGCAGAGAGTACAATTCCCCACAGAAGCAAGAACTAAACTTCTGCTGAAATCTACAGTAGTTCAAGAGCAGGGAAGGTGATGTCTTTGCCCTGGTTTTGTGCACCCTATTCCAAATTTCTTCTCTCCCTCCAAAACTATTTGCTAAACTCAACGCATTTATGAATACCTTTCAGGTAAAAAAAAAAAAAAAAAACAAAAACCCACAACATTTTAGCTAATATACACTATTCACCAACAGTATTTTGGAAAACGGTCCATGTTTTGATGAATTAAAAAACCCCAAAACATCTGTATCTTGTGAAGTACTAACTAATTTCTTTAAACATGACTTTGGGATAGAAACTGTTTTGCTGTAATTCTGGTGGTATTTGACAGTGGAGTTCTAACGTGGCAAAGAGTCCAACTTGGAAAGTCGCTAAAAGTGGAGCATGGGAGGGAACAAGGCCACCTGAAGCACCTTACGGCACAGGGACAGCTCTGCTGCAGCCACAAGAGCCTCCGATACGCTTGACCTTGAGACAAAATTGTGGAAGATGCTGGTGTCAGTCCAAGCGCAGCAAGAAATCCTGTCCTGGTGCAAAGAAAACCGACAAAGAAAAACAGAAAGCAAATAAAAGCCAGGACAGTTCTACCCTCATACATCATTGATGAACGACAATTAAGCTAATGAAATAATGAGGTTGAACTGAATCTTTGAGTGCATCTAAGAAACTCTGAAGAAAGACATTTTGTCTAGAAACTATGGGTTATTAACATGATGCTTGCTTGCAGATCAGCAACAACCACATGCATTAGGTGAGAAAAAGCCTGAAATATTTGATCACAACTAAAAGGAGGGCACAACAGGGCGCAAATAAATTTGGATTATAATGTTAAAGAGTAGCTTCCACTGAAATAAGCAATATACGTTTAGTGTATGTTCTGTTGCATTTTGATGACGGGGACTTATTAATAAGGGCTTCTTTTCCTTCTGCACTAGAGTCAGGATTCTTAATGAGAACAGAAGGAATATAAAAAGTCTTTAGCATTTCTTTCCTGGAAAACCAGCTACAATAGCAAAGAAAAATTTGAAACCCAATCCGATTTAAACATCAGAGCTAACATAACACTTAGGAAAATGGTTATTTTTAACTCTCTGTAACTCTAATCGCAAATTTTCATGTCGGAAATGTATGCAAAATTTCCACATGCAAAATAATCAGAAAAGGTAAACAAAACATTTTATGTAAAATAAATAAGTGGATGTCTTATCCTGCAAAGACTTAAAAATATTTCCTGTTGCCAGTAAAAACACTCATAAAATTTGGAATGTGAAACAACAGCTGGGAAGAGTTAGCTACAGGAGAAGCAGTCTGGTTTGCAGTTATTTTGCACATCAGTGCACATAGTGGCAACCATAGGCTTTCATTTCCTTTGCGATAAGCCTTTCATAGAAAGAAAATTCAGCAGTGTTTCTTTTTGCCATACTTTGGAACCTCCTATGAATTGCATAAATTCATATTTGAAGGGTCTGAAACACACTTTAAAACACAAGAGTCAACACAATATGGAAACCACCACGGAATGGATGAAAAGAATCCTTAAACCGTGCGGTAGCGTAAAAAAGCACCCAGGCAGCATCAGTCTTGTCCAACATTGCAATACTCGCTCCGGACGTCTTTTAAACTGACCGGATGATTCAGGTTTCTTGGTGCTGTTTCTACTAAGTCAGAGCCAGTTCCTCTGCAAGATGAATTTCTCACTGCAGCAGTTGTGAATCTTATCTTACACAGGTTTTTCACTCTTTCTTTCAACAAAACACATTCCTGCTTTTTACTACCTGGGATGAGAATCAAAATCTGGTATGAAAAAGCGACTTTCAATTCCATGCAAGCACCTACACGGATAATAAACCTCAGCAGTTGTCAAATGAGGTATTCGCTTCGTAACAGAGTGGACAAACGTTACTGAGATGCCAATACCAACAACTGTTTTCAGATTCTAAATACAGAGGTAGAGAATTTTATCTGCAATATAAGAAGGACAAATTCAGAAGCTTAATATCAAACACATAGATTTTTGTTTCCGCAGAAAAGCTTTCATTACTTGATAATGCGGGTTTTTTATTCCTTCCCTGCAGTATTTGTAATGTAAGAAAAACACTCAGTGTTTTGAAAACATTTGAGAAATGTAGAAAGCTCATTTTGTAACTCTTCATTTCTCTGTTTCATTCAAATGTTTGCACCGCTGTCATTGGCACGAAACCAAGGTAACACGTCTGAACGAAACAAAGGCTACGGTGGAAAAAGGTGAAAAGCAAACGATAAATTGAATTCTGCATTGAGAAATCGTGCTTTCATTTATAAAACACAACGTATAAAACCAGCTTGGTTTTTAACCCATACTGCTGCATTGCTCCCGTTGTACGTTAACATCAACAGGCAAAACCACTAATCTCACACATGGCTTATAATATAGAAGTGCTTAATTTTGAAAGTGCGTATTTAAATATAAAGTTCATTTCGGGGCATAACACCACTAAATATTGCCTTGGTGAAGGCTCTTAATTACTTTTGGGGTTTTTTTTTTTTTTAAGCAATCCCTATGGTTGAGTGTAGTCTGTTGAATGGATCACAGATGAAGGCGGCCTCTGCGTTTTCCATACTGTTTTATATGGTATCCTAAGTTATACGATCTCAGCGAAGTCAAGGACTAGTGTTCAATAAAGAGGAAAATTAAGCTTCAAGTCCTTTCATTACAAACATCTTAAGAAGAAAGATTCTTAAATACAGATAAAAATATTATCATTGCATGTTTCTGTCTCATCTTAATACACAGTAGTTTAACCACATCAAAGACTGAGATATGACTGATATTATTAGAGACTTGGAGCAAATTCACATGGAAAACACTGACAAGTCAGTTCTCCCCCATCCAGCTCTCATATTCAGACAGGACTTCTTCCCTCAAGAGATGCTTTTTGTTGTTGTTCCCTCCAATCAATAGCATGCTTCAGAATATAAACCAGATATGCTTCCCTGCCCACAGCTGCAAAGGTCAAGCGGATCGCAAGATCCGCATTTTAGGAAGAATGGATCCAGGGATTCAGAAATTCAGCAGATGTAAGAACTCCCAAAAGAACGTACACTTTCAGCTGGCATCGCTGTACTGAAGGCAGAGGGTAAAACCCAAGGTCTGCTGAGGACAGGTGTTCCTACGGTTCAACCTGATGTGCAGAGACTTAGAAGGGCAAATCTAGAACCTGCGTTGCTTCCCTACCACCTTTTTGTTAGCCTCATGAATTTTGAAAACATGAGCTCCAGAAAAGAGTGGGCAGCCCAAGTCCAACAAAGCTGTTCAGCAGACGGGGCTGCAGAGGCACCTCTAGGGGCTTCCATGAGGATACAGGAGCCAGCACGATCCTCCGTCAAGAAGATGGAAAACTGTCTTGAAATTCTTTTCCCAAAATATCGTACCCTGCTGTTTGCTGCAAGTCCTCCCTAGGTCTGTCATCTAAAGTGTTTTGACTTTTATCTAGCTCCTCCTGCCCTATATATTATTTTTTCGGTCCTATTTTTCTCCCTATAAACTCTTCCCTTCTTCCCCTCATTCCACCCTCTTGTGTTTCCCCTTAGCAATTTCCCTTTTAGCCAAATTGAACCCAAATATATATATGTTTAATAATAACATGCTGTGACTGTTTACCAACCCTCCTGCGGCTTGTTTGTTCTAGGCCTTCTGTTGCCCTGCGTGTGAATCATCCATTTAGGCAGTATACTCTTCAGGAAAAGGACTGCCTGTTGTTCTAAATTCCTACAGTGCCTAGCACATAGAGCCCCATTCTTAATTATTATAATAACTTCGTTAATGCTTTCGGCTTTCTCACTTCTGGATTGTTGCATGCTTGCTTTGTATGCCTTTACTTCTCTAATAAATCCTTAAGATAAAAATTAGAACCACCTTTGAACATACATTGAACAGCATGTGTGATAAAGCAGAGCTTTGTGTTTGACGTAGAAGCTCTGTAGCAAATTGTTGCTGCACATAAGCTACTACCAAACGGTACCCTGTGACTTCTGGCAGTTGAAAGCACACCCGCTCAGAACGACACCCTTCGCACTCGGAAAGCTTGCCGTGGTTTTGTTCTGAAGGGATTGGTGGTTGGTTTTGGGTTGTTTGGGTTTTTTTTCATTAAAAAAGATACTGTTTGCACAAGATGAACAACAACCAATCCTGACGGCAGCGCAAGGCAAGCTCTCGAGCTCCAAGAGGAGCCCGGCAGCGACCAAAAGAGGAGCCCGGCAGCGACTCTCTCCCTGCAAAGAGCATCGTCTACAGCGCTGACACACGCGCGCTCCCATCAGGGCTCTCCACGTACCCTCTTTTCTTACATGGCATGCACAATTCCTGTTAACATCCACAACAATTTCACATGCAGCTTGTGAGGAAAATCGAGCCCTTGCCGCATGAGCAACAACTACTGGAATCCAAACCCTGGCAGAGGGGCAGTGGTAAGAGAAAAGAATGGCATGTTCCTGCTCCCAGACACCCTAGGACACTCCGAGTTCTGCCTTCGCTAACAAAAGCTTCTTTTCATTAAAGGGTAGAAAAAAAAAAATCCCCTTTTATTCTCTAGCCTTTCAAGGGCTTACATCATTGCTTCTTCAGTTTCAGGATTTTAGTGAAAACAAGCTTTCTACTGGGCTGGTCAAATGACTGTTAACCAAGAATTCCTGCGAGTGTTTAATCCACACTCTTTATTAATTGATAGTTAGGGTACCTCCTAATAATGACTCATCTAATGAAGAAACAAAACCACAGCAGAAACCCTCCTCGCTCCTACAGTATAAATATTACAAAGAACCCGGGCGTGTCTCCACCAAACAAGTCACCGTATCTTTTTTTTCGCGCCCGAATTAGACCGAAGGCTTCCAAGGGAAAACCATAACAAGCTTCATATATTGCAGAGAAAAACATTTGAACGCTACCGTTTCATCCTGTACATCAAAACACAATTTTATCAAGTTTGTGTCCAACAGGTGCCTTGAATGAGAAGACAGGAATAATTTGTGAATAGGAACAGAGGTACATTGGCAGAATTAATAAGGGAAAATAGACAGTAACACCAGCCCTGCCTCTTTTCTTTTTTTCCCCCACAATTAAATAATACAAATAATGGGTTTTTTCGAAAGATATCTCCATACATGACCCTGTGGTGGTGGTGGTTCTACTTCACATGCATGCCCATCAGCTTTGAGAAACCCGCGTAACCCAAGAGCAATAGAGCCTTAAGAACAGGAGCATGCATTTAACTTTAAGCAGGGAAATCCTACATTGCAGACTTTGAGGAAAGCTCCAAAGGAAGGAAAATATTTTTATTTTGTTACAAACAAGTACTTCATACTAGTGATTCTTCAGCTGAAGGCTCTAAATGTGACTCTTCTCACAAGCCCTTCTACCTTTGTTTTACATCCTCTCCTGCTCTGCCAAGGTGCAAGGATCTGGGCAATCTCCTTCTGGGGGTTCAATTCACCCTCCTGTTTAACTAAGGGACCAAGGCATGTAACAGAGAAAAGAAACTAGAATGGGAATTCAGCTGGCTGTGGATAAGTATAAAGGACTGCTCCAAATTGTAGAAGCTGGCAGTGACTTCTGAAAAACTACAAGTCAGCCAAATGTGTTTTGGACCGTTTTGGGAAGCACCTCAGCGCAGCAGACAGTGCAATGGAAGAGAACAATGGAAAAGAACAGACATTTTTGCATTTCTCTTTGTTGGTCTTTTCTGATACTATATTCACTTCTCTACCTGGTAATGAAACACAGCTAAAGCAGTTCTTTTGAACCAATTTTTGTGAATTCTTTTAAGTAAATAGTTGGATGTGTCTATACAAGAACACCACCCACGGACAGAAATGGAGAAAAAAAAAAAACCCTGAAGACACATGAAATGTCATTACAAATAATGCACAGCTGTCTTTCAGACAAGATACATTTTATTATAATACTCCCTATGTCATTTCTGTCTTCAATTCCTGGAATGATAACTCGACATGTCAATCAAAAAACACCACCTCAGTAAAAGGATGCTGCTCTTTTTGCTGAAACACAGGATGCTTGAAACAAGCTGAACGTACGCAACAGAACTAAGCCAAGGCAAAGTCACTATTTCACCTACTTTTCCTCTTAACAGGCTAAGAAAACCCACGTATAATAAAAGCTATTTTTTGTAACTCAAACAACATAGAACCTTTAGAGAACCAACAAAAAAAATTTTAAATTTCAGGCTGAAAGCCACGCTTTTAGTTACGGTTTGAGGTACTGAAACCTGAGAGGGAATTAGACAATCTCTCATCAACCCTGGATAACAGTTTTCATCTGTCACCTGTAAATAAGCTAATTCCACGAAAGGCTTTCCTACAGGGAGCAGTTAGCCTACAGTTCATCTTTGGCTTGTCCTGTACATTCATTGGAGCTTCCTGCAAGCAATTCCTTACCAAAGGCTGCAACGTACTGAACTATAATTTGCTACAGAACTTTCAGTATTACCCACCATAAATCCTGAACCACTTCTTTAGACTAAACAAGTGTCAGGCTCGCAGCAAAAAATAGAGAGCTGGCACAGAAAGGTGTCACCACAATGTTAGGGGTGACTCAGTGGTTTGTCCACAGTTTACCGCTGTTGACGGTATGTTGAAACATGGGCATCATACAGACTTGACCTACCAGATCTTGACAGATCAGACCGATCTATCTTTGTTGGGAAGGTGCCTACCTCCAGTGGGTAAAAACAGTAGCACAATATGAAAATCAGTGTTCAGAAGTGCCAAGTCAGAGATGCATCTGCATCCTCTGTTTTGAGAATGTGCAGCAGTAAATGATAAGGGAAATTTGAGGAGTTAAAGACTAGACTTACACATAAGATTTCCATCGGCCCATTCCTAATCTACAATTTGAAAAGGATATATCCAGAAAAGAAATTACTCGGAAAATGAAAACTTCTGCTTTGTGTGAGGCAGAAGTAGAGATGCCATTATACGTAGGCGTGGCTGAAGAGTTCATTCTGGCATTGCGTTGAGGTTTTCTGATTATAAAGTATTTTGTTTTGTGGGGTGGTTTGGGTTTCTTTTTGTTTAGAAAATCCTAATCTGTTGAAACAAAAACTTCGTTGGCGACTGAATTTGAACATTAACAGTGTTCAGATAGCATGCTATCCGGAAAGAACATGCTAAATCTTGACAGCTTTAAAATTTATGTTGTTTATATAACATGTACCATATATAACTTGTATATACTTACATTATCTATGTTACATTTATATTAAGAATCCAAATCAGAATCAAGCTAGCATTTTTTTCATCAAAATAGAACAGGTCTGTAATTTTGCTTTGTTTTGTTAAATTTTTAAAGCAATTTTGTGTCAATTCGTGATAACAAATGATAATATGTTAGAATTCCTCAGGAAATTAAAATTTTAAGTTTTAACCCAGCTGCAAGTCTTTTTTCAAAGCAACGATAGTCTTTTAATGCTGATCAGAGCAGAGCTGCTGCTGGAAGCTAAGAACAGGCTTTGGTCTGTGCATGAATAGGTGAATATTAAAGCTCCATGCAAATGAAAATGTTTATTTTAAAGTAAGATCTCCTGCTATCCACGTGATGTATATCACAAGCCAACTCAACCTCTGTGGATGGACCTGACCTGAAAAACCCTTCTCCGTTTGTGCGTATCCACTCATCCCCAGAACTAAAAGATATCTGAGGATCACTTTAATGTCAATGTGTTTATGAGAGCTGCAGAAGCGTCAGTAAATTTGTGGTCACTGGCATAAAATAGAAGAGTGTACTGATGGCAAAATGTGAAATGCTTCGCCAGTTACGTAATGGTTTAATCTGAAGGACGCTTGCTAATAAATATCAGCTATGACTAACTTTAGCCTACAAAGTAGAACATCAGATCCTGAAAAAGCAAGCCAGCCTTTGGCAGACACAGCAATAGGCATTCTTAAATGTATTTTAACTGGTTTTAATGCAATTTAGTTTCACAGAGAACAGAGGTGAGCAGTAAAATTCACGTAGAAGTAACAGAACTTCTTACAGTTTGAGTGCTTCTTCTCATTAAGTAATCCCCACCAGTGATCACAATCCAAATCTCTCAATGTTATCAGTCTCCTAATAAAGGAGACTGAAAATAAAATGGACCTGGAGCAATTTGCAGTTAAAAACAAGCCGTGGTCCAAAACCAAGAGAGAGTTAACTTCATCTCATCACCTAGAATGAAAAATGTACCCATCGAACCAACGAACAGCATAAATGCGATCTGATTATTCATATGGTTCTCTCTGTAAATGTCTTTCTCTGACCTGGCCCCTTAAGCTCTGACTTGGCACAGATGCTTTCTTTCCTCTCTGTTCCAGACTATTTAGCAAATAGAGAATATGGAACCTTAAGAATTTAATGAATCATTTGCTTTGGGTCAGAAAATTCAGGTTTGCTTTCTGATGCGACATAGGTGGACGACGGCACTTAAGAATTCTGATTGATTGCAGTGAAAGTTTTTCATCCTGGCAACACAGTTGCCATAGCGATCCCGGCTGATCAGATGTTCTTAGCAACCGCTCATACCTCTCCATCCCCAGCGCTCCCTGGTTTCCTCCAAAGCTAAGCTGCATAACCTCATTTCCAAAACCCCAGCGATCACCAGAACGATTAGAGTAGCATGAGCTCATGAACCGAAGTGCCTTCTCTGCAAATACCACACAGGCCACCTGATACGCAAGTACAAAGCGCTTTTTGCAAATGGGAGGACATGGAGAGAAGGCTTGGCTTCTGGGTACTGCACAGGAAAAACTAAGTCCGCGTTTAGCTTCTCCAGAAATACCTTGGTGAGCTGGGGCCCTTAAATCTCAAAGAGTCTCAGAGAGTCTGCAAAGAGATGTCATTTTTGTTAAAGTCAAATTCTTACGTGAATTACATGAATGTTGTGAACTACGTGTGTTATCCTCACACCAAACTGCAGACCATATTTATTCCCAATTAAGCATGTTGGTTCATTGCAGGAAGGGAGGTGGACGGACACATCTTTATTTTTTAGGAGGGTCAGTTATTACTCCTATCCTGAAATTCAATTCCAGCTTTATATGGATATAACAAGAATTTTTCTTACCATTCTCTTTGATTTTATTTCTCCCACAATTCTGCAGCATCTTGTAAAGGGCTGGAGAAAGCCCTCCAGCATTTATCATTAGTTCTCTAAATCGCAATACTTTGGTGAGCAATGGGATGTTCCCGAGATTGGGCTCGCTAGCCCCCATAGCACTTGCTGGAAAGTGGCGCTCAGGACAGCTGGAACCATAAAGCAAGCACAGCGTTGCCCGTTTCAATAAGCTCTCCACTGGGCACGTAGAGCAATTAACTAGAGAAGGTGAACGAGCAGGACCTTTGCTGCCAGGACTTCCCTGGCCCTAGCTGGTGGCCTCAACAAAAGAGAAAGAAAAGTCAAAAGTCATGCTGAGCCTATTCTCCTAATGTTTTCTAATCCTCAGGTCACAAACAGGAGAGCGCTGAAGGTCTGTGACGTTCTGAGACCATAAAAATCCACCTTATTATTTTTACATACATACCTGGTTCACTATCATTCCTCTGTGCTGAAGTAGCATTAGATAAAGTCAATTTAAAAGTTGCATCACTGAAATCACAAAACACACGCAAGGCATCGTCCCAGGTTTTACACCATACAGCAACAAAGCAGTGAACTATTAACACTATTAACAATTGTCTCTCTCACATGGAATTACGCAAAGGGTATTAACAAGCATGCTTCCAAAACAGCTGAAGATAAATCAGGAGCTGGCAAACCACAACACCTATGTTACTCCAACTACACATACTGTGTTTGGCAGCCGCCTTCGATTCCTGTCGGAGGCTGCGTGCTACCACTGCTACTTACGGCTGGGCTTCCCGCCGCTATTCACTTGGTGCAACAGTGACAAAAAATAGGAGTACTCAGACCCAAAATAAAATCCGAATTTGCAAGCTGATTCAATTTAGGAGCGAGTGATTGACATCTCTTCACTCGGGTGATGCTTTATGGACTTCATCTGGAAAAGCAAATGGGAATAGTAGAGAACAGTACTTGTAGTAGAGGTAGAGAGGGAAGTGAAACGGATAGAGTAGCTACTACTCAAAAACAGACTTCGACCTGCAAAACCTGGATGTGCTACCACTAGAAATACTAGATAGTGCCAGGAGCAGCGAATTTGACATGACTGACAGAGTCGCACCACAAAGCCTGATGGACCAACTGCTCTGTTCTGGGTAAGTACTCACTAAATATATCATTTCCAAGACCCATAAAGAAAATAAAAATGCGTCTGCTTGAGACAAATAATACATTACTAAGCATATATCACATGACAGACGTTCTAAAGGAGGTCTCTTCAAAGGTAGATATAAAGCTTGCAAGATGCAAGCAAAGAAACAGAAAGTACTACCTAACTGCACATTCCAAAATAAAAGAATCGAACTACAAAGAAATATAATTTAGGCCTCCTTGGCTCTATTTCCAAAAGCCAAAGAACAGCAGTTTTCAAGAAAGTACGTTCTCAGTGTCGTGTTAAAGCTTTTTCTATTGCTATAGCAATTACAAGCTTCAAGTATAATCAGGGTCCAAAATGTATTCACACTACAAATGGGGAATAAAAGGCTGTCACTAAATGAGGTTACTTCGGTGTTTCTAGACGAGGAAGCTCCGGATACATTTCTGACTCCCTTCCTAAACGGCAACCTCCCAAAGTTCCCTGTTGTAACAATAAGCACCCTTAGTCTGACACCATGAAATTTGCAGTTTGCAAGAAACATAGCAGGAGAACAACAAGAGCTTGGCAAATAGCCTGATCTTGACCCCATACCAACCTGTACCAAAGGAAACTTTCATCAGCTTTTCAGAATCACACTAGCTTGACCTCAATATACGTAAATAAAAGCGAGATTAGGCCTGACATTTCAGCTTTGCTACTTTTTATCAAGTGGAAATTAAGCAGAATTCTGCCAGATGCTTAGCTAATACGCAGACGATTTGATAAATATCAGCTAGTGCTTTACTTTTTCATTTCCTGCATATTTCTATTCAGAGGGATCCTGAGAAGATGCAAGACATGGTGCTGCAAAACACCCAACTATATTGTATTTACTTGGACAGATTTTGTGGTTTCTTTCAAGTGTGCTAAATATAGCTGATTATTTTTCTTTCTAGCCTAGAAAAGGAAAAAATCACAGCTGACACAGATTTCTTCTCAGCAGTTGCCTGCAAGCACTGGTTGCAGATCTCCTCCCACAGTGAAGAACAAGCAGCATAGTCCTGTGGTTGCAGGTGCTCTGACCATACACTGGGCTACTACCACGCGTTGTTTTCTGTTCCAAAATTAAGTACAGATGACAGAAGGGAAACGCTGGAATTACCAGTGCTTCAGGTCAGTTACCAGTTTCTGGTATTTGCAATTTAATCCAGAAATTTAAAAAAAAAGCAATTCCACATAGCATATTGTATTAACTATTGGGCTTAATATATTCTCAGTCTAGAATCAAGCAACATCTGCATATATTGCACTGATTTAGACACACAGAGCTTTTTTTTTTTTTTTTTTTTAAGACCAAAGAAATGCCAATTGACAACCTTTCACGGTCATGTCACTTTGATGGTGCTGAGCCAGAACCATCACATTAGGAACCCTTGCATAATTTATTCAGGTCATTTTCATTCTGAATAAGTGAAAAGAGACATTTTAAAGATTCTGTATTAAACATCGCAAATTTTTTTTGACCTTTAAGTGTTTTTAATAATTAAAAAAAGGCTGAAAACGCCACCATCTACCCAATACAATTTATCCTCCTTACTTTCGATAATCTCATAAATCTCTATTTTTCAAGGTGAGAAACTGTGAAAAGCTCTCCGTTAGCAGCGTATGGTGGCGCATTAAACAAACTTACTTATGCCACGCTGAAAGAAACAGTGCTGAAAGACCATTACGCTTGCAAATCTATAAGCTCAAACAGTAGACAAGCTTGAATTACACCGTTTAAATCTGCCCTTTTGTGTACACCAACACTGTGTATCACAATACCATAGTATAGAGTATTTTTTCAGGAAGATCCCATAGTAATTAGGGGACGCCTCATCCAATGTCCATTCCTTTGCTCCATTTTTGACCCTATTCTTTCGTGTGAAAGAATCTTCTTTCATGATGGATTCCACAAATTGTTAGCACCACAGTGGGAAGTACAGCAACTTCAAAACACCTGTGAACATCTGACTTCCAAGAGGTGAGTGCAAATAAACTGTGTTCAAAATAAAGTTGGTAAAGAGATGCAAACTGTAGGCAGCGTTAAACATAGGTGAACCAGGGCAACTGTTTCAGACGCTGAAACTCCAGCCTCGTTTCACCAGTAGAAACCTGACGTAACTGAATCTCCAGCCAGATTCTAGGTTCATTAAAACTTATTATTCCAGCAGTTCAAGTAAAGGAAAATTAAACCTCTGACCCAAGAAAAAGCAAAGGGAATTCGGTCCCAAGTCAAAGGAACCACAGAGTGGTAGAATAAGTCAGGTAGGAAGGGACTTGTGGAGCTCAATTCACCGCCCCTCTAAACAGGTCCCATTCAACCAGACTGTTCAGTACAGTATCCAGTCAAACACTGAACATCTCCAAGGACGGAGACACCACAGCCTCTCCAAACAGACTTTTCCAGTGCTTCACCACTGTCACGGTGAAAAATTTTCTCCCTATATATGAACAGGATTTGCTGCGTTGCAACTCGTGTCCTATGCCACTTGTCCTACTCTTAGCACTGCGCACCTCTGAGAAGGGTCCCGGCTATGAAGTAGCTGAAGGCAGTAACACAATCTCTCCTTAGCCTTGTTTTCTTAAGGCCAAATTACAAAAAAATCAAAGTGAAACACTTACAAAGCAAAAAAATCCTCTCAGAAAGTTCTAAGGAGACATGCAAACGCAGGCTAATCAAAACCATATATATTCTTTCTTGAAGATTCACCATAGGAAAATAAAGAGCAACATTTATTCCTTTTAATTTTTCCTAAAACTAAGACGTTGGCAAATTTTTCCTATGCGAATGGCAAAGATGACTTTAAAGAAACAAATGGCAAAACACCAGAAATAAAGACCAATTGGCATACACTGCACGCTGCTAGGGAGGGGCAAAGGAGGGACACCTGGATGCTGTGCCACAGTCCTATCTGGCTCGCTAGGGACAATACAGTAGAAACATGTTATGGTTTAGGCTTTTTCTTTTTGTTTTGCTGTTGGGTATTTCTGTTGATTTTTTCTTCGTTGGGGGGGTGGTTGGATTTGGTTGTTTGTTTTTAAAATCGCAGCTTACTTGCCAGCAGGTGGCCAATCATTTCAGATTCTTTTTAAATGGATTTCTTTTTTGGTTACTGATTTGAATGGAGCACTATGTTAAAAAAAACCAAAGCTAAGGCTCAAGTTACTTGGCTGTGAAAAGCTCGCACCAACTCTAGAATGGTTATTTTGACACAGATTCTCTCTCAAAGCAGAAAGGTAATTGTTCTAACCTGTAATATTTGTCATTAGTTACAGATAAAAGACAAAGATTTTGCAACGGTTCTTTAATTTTAAGTTAAAAAACACGCGATCAAAATAGTAAACTTGATTTCTGGAACCCCCCGACCGAGCAAGCGAGGCTTACAGAGTCAGGTTGCCTTGAGTTTCATGGAAAGGAGGGCTCATTTATCGGTGGCAAAATCAGGCACACCACTGGGGCTTTTTTAAAGCCTACTTTATTCATGCAACAAGAGAAGAACTTCCATAAATTAGCGAAGGAAGATTGTCATACCTTCAGCAATTCATGTGTAATGCAGTGGGGCATGCTGTTCCTCTTAAAGGTTATTTGGCAATCTTTTGAATAACAATCCAGCAAACCCAGCTCCTTACGCAATTTAACTCTGAATACGTGCACAGCGAACATAATCACTGCTGGAAAATCTTCGGGCTGGAGATATGTTAACAAAGGTCGCTAGCAGCTGAATCAAATATTTTAAGAGAGACCGCCAGCTACTGCATTTATCTTTACGCTGCGATGAGAAGATGATGTAAAGCACACGTGCCTCTTCCATTACAAATCACTGGCCTCACAGTGAGCAGGACATCACTGCGCTCCGTGGGCTACGTACAGCTCCACGGTGCTTTCTTGTAGTCTCCAATTCTGCTAGTTGTATTAATGATAAAAAAAACACAGACAATTAAGATGTGGCCACTAAGTGAAATTTCCCCCCAAATTCATGTAGATGCCTTTATGTACCAGATTACCTTAAATCAGAGGCAAATGCCCTTTCTCGACTGGCAGAGCGCACGTGCCACACTACCTGCATCTCCCTGAAGGCGACAGCCACAAACAGAAACTCTCAACCAATTTTTACCGTTGCATGAAGAAATATTTTTCATTCTTGCTTTGAGAATGCATTGAGAACTATGGGCAGATGAAGAGCAAACATAATTTCACTTTGCGCATGAAAATCACTGCCTAATTCTGGGCGCACGTGTAGAGTTTGATCCTGCAAACCTTTGTGCTTTTATCTTTGAAGGCACATTTGCAAATTTAGCTCCATCTGTTATTAGTACGGAAAGAAGCAAAGTTTAAGTCTTAATCCCCTACAATCGTAAACCTTAAGCGGTAATAAAATCAAAGCTATACAGCTCATATAAATTTAACCATAGACTTAGACAAAAAAATTTTTAAAGTGGACAGGGGCCTGACACTTATTTCCTGGAAGTTCTGTGTTTGTAAAAAGACAGTAAATGACCTACTTACTGGATCTTTTGGAGCAAAGAGGGGATAGTGATGTTAGCCTGGAGCGCTTGAGTTAAGAAAAAAACTAACGAAACCAAACCCCTGCCCCACAGTGCCTGATTAATGCTCTATTTTCAGAATATACTTCTCAGAGAACAAAGAACTCAAGGGAAGAGATAGGAGGCTCCCCCAGGATTTTACATATTTTTCTGCACACTTCAATTTTTCAAGATGTCAGTTTTTCAGTAATTGTTAAGCCTTGAGCTCTAAAACCCAAAGTAAATAAATAAGTAAATATACAAATACAGAAAGATTATTATAAAAACCCTTTTGGGATATGCCCTATATATCCGAGAGGCCAAGATTTTATACATATTTCGCCGAGTTATTCTAAAAAGTCCTTGGTAACAGAGATGTGAGATAAAATGAATTAAAGCACCAGAACCTACTAGAAGGGCCTATATTTTAGCATCTTCCTCATGACTCTGCTTGCAAGGTAAACCAGGGCTGGAGCCCACGAAGAGGGAGCCTTGCAGGTAACCACGTCCACCCAAACGGCACAAAGTCAAGGGCGTAAGGGCAGCGGTCCTGCTAACCCCAGCCGCTGCCGGGCTGGGCTCCCTGCGCAGCCAGGACCCTGCTGGGTTCCACTCCCTGGTCTGCAGCCACGATAGCTGCTTCTCGCGGGAGTCGCCTGGCCCCGGAACCGGGAAGGCTCACGGCCACAGAGATCAAGAGCAGGCTGGTACCGAGGACTAACCAAAGCATCAAGTGCCACGGCAGGAGCAGGGATGAAGCAAAGAGTTAAGAATGGGAAGACGACTTGGAAGAACGAAGAAAATCAGAGAATAAAAATATCCAAGTGGAGTAGCGAGATGTTTACAAGGCAAAAAAGTTTAAAGACTAATCCTGAAGAGAGCAGTTATGAAATGACAACGCAGACAGTATTCTCGGGATACCAGCTACACTCTTATTAAACTGTAACTATACATAAAACATTCGAACAACAACTCAGCACTTCAGCAATCTTTTTAAATCTTTCAACCATTAAGAAAATGCGTTAAAGGGAACAAAAGTTTAGTTTTTTTCATATGCAAAATCCCACCAGGCCAGCAAAAGCCACGTAAATGCTATACTATAAAATATTTTGTAACGAGAATATTCCGTGGTAGTCTTATTAACATCAGCATGCTGTAACTCAGATGACCTAAAAATCTAATGGCAACTGAAACCTCGTAACGGATTTGTTATTTCTCCATACTAGGCTGCTGTTTCTGATTATTATAATTGGTAACTATTTGCAATACCATATTTAGGAAAATTAGACAACAAATTATTTAGCTAATCATGTGGTCACATGAAACATATAAACATCATGTTACTGCGTCTAGGAAACTGCCTGCTGTTCTACTTGGAACTTAAGTAGAAAAAGAATAAAATCTGTCACAAAGCCAGCGAATCTTGATGTTATTTTAACATCAGTGCTTCATTTAGCTGGATGCCCCGCAGGCACATCCTGCTGAGACGCCAGTGTGTTGTTGCAGGGTTATTTTAGAGGTAGAGACTAGCAGATCCAACACAGCGATACAGGTCAGGAAAGCCCGACTGCTGCAATCCCAGGACAATGAGGAAGAAGGGAGGATCTGGGTCCTCCTGTCCCAGCACTTCAAACCTCTGTCACTCCTGGACCCATACTAAACTGTCGAGCCACAGGCTCTACTGAACCTCCACTAGTTTAAACCAGTTTACTTTCTGGGGCCCATTCACTCCAATTACTCAATGCAACAACTCAATAAAAGGGAAAGCAGTTTACTTGTAGGTATTAATTGTGGTTAGGGGTATCATAGCTCTGCCACAGGGGAAGAAACGATATCTTCTCCCCAACCTGCCCTAAGATTATGGCTCTCTTAAGGAACTGTGCAAGGGGAAAAAAAACCTGCAATTAAGGTAATGTGTAGGACCCCATTTTCCCTTCCCCCAGTTTCCTCTTCCCACTCTAATTTCTCTCAAGACATTGAAAAGGCTCCTAGAAAATACAGTTGAGAGGGTGAAATAGTATATTCCGTTTTGGTTCACCTGAGATGTGAACTCTGGGTCAAAAGTTTTTTTCAGTAAATCTTTATTTCCCTTGGAGTGACATTTACAAACTAGTGGGGAACTCCTGGTGTTTTTTAAGATGACAGAGAATCACATTAATGTTATTCCTTTCATTTTTGATATATTCTTTCCACTGAGTTGCTGCAGAGAATGCAGGGAAGAAAATGCTGTTAAAAAGCAGGACAGCAAAATTTTGATGTCACAGAAATACGGAGTAACTCCTGAGAAAGAAGCAAGAATTCTCCAGCACGCACTCCCCTCATTTCCAACTGAGCCGATCCTTAGCTATGTCAGTTGTCAGAGGATGGCTTCTTTTGTTACCTGAAAATACCCTGAAAACTGATCTAGCTGTACTTTGCTTAACAACTTCAGCTGAAACTTTGACCATTAAAAGTTTGCCAGCATGTTCTGTACTGCGTAACTGAAATTTGCATAGCTCCACAGAAATAGGTCAAGGATATAATTACTCTGGTAAAGCAGTAAACAATCTTCATGCAGAACTTATTTCATGAAACGTCAGTGACCTTCAGCCATTCTAGTCTCGTATAAGCTCAAGTTAATTTAACTTTGAGATTTCCTTCAGAGTCCAAAGCCAAGATGCTCAGAAAGCAGAAGCATACAGCTGAGATCATCAGACCAATTATGTGCCAGAAAGATCCCTTCTGTAAACAGAGAGCATCTTTAATGTTCTCGGTTTTTGTTATCCACCGACGGCCTTACGGCTCTACGCCATAATCAATAGCAATTGATTTACCTTTAGATTATGATAGCTTATAAGAAAGATTCTGTAACTCAGTCTAGCAGTGCCTTTCAACTCAAGTAGCCTCATTCAAATCTCATCTAGGTTCTAGACTCTGTTATATGAGTAAATTTTTCATTGGTAGTTCTTCGGTTATTTGGTCCAATTTGGTCATTTTGGTAATTGGTCATTACTTCATTGGTAAATAAAGCGGAAGAACCTACATAAGCCTAGTTCAATTCCACAAAATACTTAGTTGACACTTCACTCATTAATTCTGGCAAAATGAGTAACTAGTCAAATTTAGTCAACTTCTAAATATTAAAGCATCGTCCATACCGACTACGTTGCAGAATGCTACAAGCTTTGCCGTGGCTCTTTCCTCCCTAAAAAGATAGCCGAGTGCAAGCCGCTAATAATCTTTATTCATACTAAAACCAGACACTAAGATGCAAATTAACACCCAATTTCCAACCACTTATTCCTCAATTTCAGTAAGCGACATTCTGCCACTTCTCTGGCCACTGACAGGAGAGTGAGTCAGTCAAGGGGACTGCCAAGCTTTCTACTAACGCCTCCAGTAGCGTGTTCTTGTCACAGCTGAAGTGAGAGAATGGTACTTGGGAAATATTTACACCTAAAAGCTGAATTCTTTCACCACATTCATCATGTGGATCCTATAAAATGAAGACCTCTACCAAAGCTGCAGCGGTGCTTTCCTGGTGACCTGCTCACACAGAGCTGTTCAGAGCCAAACCTGCCATTTCCAGGTTATACTTGGCGGCTGCAGCAGTTCGTCAGAGCTTTCCGGTGACCGAGGGAAGCACTCCGGGCACTACGCAGTGGAAAACAAAACCTAATAAGGCAGAGGGGAAGTAAATCACAACAACAATACTATGAAGATCCATTAAAAGATACACATAGGAAACCTCTACTCCAGAGTATCTATAAAGAGCCAAATATCAAGAGTTCTGGTGTGTTTCCCTGTCAACCTGATGCACAGTAAAAAGAATGAACTTAGACTTCTTTACACAGAGAATTATGTAAACTGAGAGTAGTTATGACTTTAGTTTGCTCAAGCTTCCCAAAAATTACTATTTGTTTTGGAATGATATATTAATTATATATGAAAATAATAATATAACTACTCTGCAAGTATGAAGAGACACCTTTCTTTCTCTTCCTCTAACTTTACTTTCAGGAGGTTCACAACCCTAAGAACCCTCAAAAGAAAAAAAAATATGAAGCTACGAACATCACTGCAAAGCGAGTAAGGTAATGTTCAAAAAAATGCAGAACAACAAAAGCCTTGGGAATATTAATAATGCATAGCTAATACCAAAATTCAAAGGCTTGTCAGAAACAATGCAAGTGCGGGTTAATTTTGCAGAGGTGTTATTGCAGAGCTAATTATGAGACCATCGGCAGGCTTGCTGTAGTGACAATAAACCCCATACAACAGCAACACACAAAATAAAAAGGTACAGCATAGAACAAAACTAGATGGGCGATATTTCGAATAGCAAAAAACAAGACCAAAGAGTAAGAAAAAAAAACTTTTGAGGCAATGCCACTACATATTATCTAATACTACTTATCATTATCATTCATCCTGGTCCCTCTCTGAAACGTTTTACATTTCTTCCAAGCCAGCAATGTCCAGTAACTCACAACACCAGTTCTCTGGGGGTGGAAGCGGGGGGCTTTTCCATACAAGAAGCATGGAGCAGCTCACGTAATTCACCTACACCCATTTTGTTTTCTGCTTTTCGTCTGCATCTCTGTGCTCTCTACGTGTTCAATTAAATTCCTGCTCAAGAGAGAAGTCCTGGTACTTTCTTTTGCTATCTATGGACAGAAAGAAATACACCTTTAAAGGACACGCACGTGTGGTCTTTTTGCTACATGTCTCTTGAAGACCAAGGTAGCTATTAGCACCTGCAGCCCCTAGCAGCTCCTCAGCCAGTTCCTCCTTCCTCCTTTTCACAGCCAAAAGCAACGCCACATAACATCAGAGGAAAAGCACGGTGAGACATAAGCCCAAAAGTGGGACAAGTTAACTGGCAGGAGCAGCAAGCCTCCCCTCTTGCTCCCCGTCAGGCAGCACTTTCCTGCAAACCTGCAGGAAAACAAGTTTTCCCCTCAGCTTCCATCCGCTCTGTGCAGTTTGGCTTTTCCAAGCATAATTCATGCTCGCACAGGGCCGAGGAGACACACGCAAGGCGCCTATAAACAGAAGCCGGTCTTGTGCAACCTGCGGGCAAGAGAGATGAGCTATACGCCACAGCTTTAAGGTAGGAGAAATTCTGGAAGCCCATCAGAAGATGTCTACCTTCCTCCTGGGTGAGAAAACTGGAATATTATACCTTTGGGCCGAGCTGGGCAGGCACTCCTGTTTATTCCTCTCTAACTAACAAATTACTAAGAGTCAACCTCCTGAAAGCCTGGAGAATCATTTATTCATTAGCAAACAGTGATTTGTGCTTCGAACTGTCATGAAGTATATTTAAATCCAACTTTCTGTTACTATACACATTTGTTTGGGATTATTTCTTCAGCTGTGGCTACGTGAAATAAAGTCTTGTGATTTATCTGACAGGCTACTCACCTTGCTTCAGAGTCTGTTATACACCCTCCTGGGGAAACTGATACCGTGCTTTGAATGGCTTCTTCAGATTTGTAGGGAGATTCTTAATACTACACAACATCTAATCATGTTAAAATTGCTGACATGGCAAATTTTAACAGATGTTCCTTTCAAACAACCATGGCCTAGCTCCTACAACGTTAGTAATTAAATCACTTATCTTTAGAATTCTGCGAGTCCTCTCATCTGTATTTTTACAGGGGATTCGGGAGACTGAGATGGCAGTAGAAAGAATATTAGATTTGGAAAATGGTACGACTTTCTCCAAAATGGACCTCGACGAAGAGCCAGTAGTATGACAAGTCCATCTTAAAGCAGACATTATCTAGCACTTGTTGTGAGAAAGTCAAGTGTAATGCCAGCTCCAGGAACAGTTACATAGGCACACAGTGAAAAAAGAATCATTATGCTATTAGGCTCTCCTATTTCTTCCATTCTGTAAGCAGCAGTAAGTATCTGAAGGAATATGAGAAAGGCAAAAAAGGTATGATTATAAGCTTTCAGGTTTTTCGTTAAAGCACTAAATCTTTTTGCTACGCTTTTTTTTTAACACCAGATAACTGTTACTGATAGAAACAGACAATATCAAATAAAAAAATCCCTGCTGATCATTACTACTATCAAGTACCTAGCCTAAACATCCACCATTCAATTCATATATTCAGTAAGCATTCCTAACCTAGATTCACATCATGCCAGTACAACCGCGTATTTTTTAGTAAAATTTATGCCAGACCCGTGAAAATATAACCTATGCTATCAAGCCTCTTGTCATAGTAATTACACCCGTATGAGAACTATTATCTGTAGCGAAATGCCTTTACAAATACAAGTCCTTCCCTCTCCACCGTTACTGCAGGGTACATACCCGTGCCTGCCCGCTGCGGGGGCCAGCTCCAATGAAGGGTCACGACTCCTCTGAGCCCAGATGAGCCCCAAGCCTGTGTTCAACACCACAGCAACCAGCAGGTAGTTGTGTCTCATCAGAAAGGCAATCCGAAAAGCACACACAAAGGCTGAGTTGCTTAGTGCCAATGAGTGGGCAGTACCACAGACTATCTGAAACCTTCCCGTAGGGTACGCAGAGTCCCCTATGGTCCTGGCTTAGGGTGCCTGTGTGCTCCCGTAGAGCTGGCCCTAAAGCACGCGTGCTCCCTCTGGCCCTCCCCTTCCCTCTCCTACACACAGAATTTTCTTCTGCAAGGAACTAACTGAAGGATGACACAGATGCCGACCTGCTACCTGCTCAGAGAGAACAACAGGAGATGTTCACGGTCAGTGGAAGAAACTCTACTCAATGTAGAGCCGAGTACTGCTGCTGAGACTGGGCGTACCAGACCACCGCACGACAACGCTGCTGCTTGCCTATTTCCATGTACCCCATGAGCGGTGCCATCAACGAAGTGGAAGAAAAGGATAGAGGCCACTACAGGGCTAAATCATCGAAGTCCTCCTGGTACCTGCACCGCTGCACTCTATACAGCTTAAATGCGTTAAAGCAAACTGGAGAGATCAACTCTTCCACCCTCTGTCCAGCTCTGGTTAAGATTTGAGGAGCAAAACTTACAAAGCAGCTGTTCTTCCATCCAGGAACAAGCTGTACTATGTCTATGACAACAGTTATTCATCAAGGTTAAGCCTAGAAGCCTGGCCTCAAATATCTCATACCCACAACAAAAAAAATTGGCAAGTTAAACCATCTGATATCCCATTGGAATGATGTCTATACTGACCTTGTGCTCTGTTACCTTTCTTAGCTTTTATGGGGTTTTTAAAATGTTTTTCACTGGAGGACTGAGGCAGTCAGTACGCAAAGCTTTGCATAATTAACGCACACAGATCCCTGTCCTCGGTGATGCCTTGGGATTGTTTTGCAGAAATACAAAAGCGTTCCTGAAAAATCTATTACAAGTAATTCTTACGGATGCAAGACTGCTAACGAGCACGATCACGATTCTTTTTCACATTTTATTATACAGTGACTGACCCAAACTGGTTTGGTGAGGTGACAAAATGCAGCAGAGGGCTCCTCAGGCTTCAGGTAGATTTTCTGAATAAACAGAAAAATTTTATTTCCTGTAAAAAGACCCCTAACAAAAGCATTTTCTGCGAGTTGAAAGATGGCCTTAAAAACCCCAAAAAAAAAGGAGACATGGTGTGACAGAATATGCTTCTTCTGTCATTTTAATTAATACTAACAATATTGAAACATGTTAATCAAACAATATGCCACAGCTTGAATTCAAAGATATCTGTATTATTCATTGGCAACCTTAATATTCACTCTACTCTGCATGTCAGACCTAATGTTTAAGGTGATGCCTTGTTATAAATCACTCAGAGTAGATGCACTCAAGCTACGAAATCATTAGAAACTACTGGGTTGTAATTCAATGCCTTGTCTTTCTACTTACTGGATATGTGCCAGTGCACACACTGTATTGACAGCTGAAATGAATGGCAGTTAGGAGCTTAAATAACTTCAAAACCCTGACTCAAGTGCTATAGTGAGATGCTTTATGATACACTGAGATTGAGAAGTCTAATAGAAAGGCACATTTATTACGTTTTCTTCACAAAATCTTCATTCATCTAGCAAAAGCATAAAGACAGACTACCAAAAAGCAGATTTATGTCTGCCTTATACAGTAATATTGGAGAACACGCTAAAACTTTGTCACATATTAATTCAAAAAATGTTCAACATAAAGCACCAGTATGTTGTGGAGTACTCACAGTTGACGTACTTCAATCTAGCTATTCCCACATGGCTTTTAACACATCTTTTTCTCTCGGCTGTCAAACTTGGGCTTAATTTACACATATTGGACTGTGCTACTGTTCCAAATTAGAACAAATGGAGAGCTCCCTGGCATTTTACTTGCTCTCTTTCAGTCACCTCATGGCACAGCTATGTGGGCAGTGGAAAGAAGCGTCCCATTAAAATGTAGCTAAAATGAGCAAAACTAAGCACTTTCTATGGATTGAATTTTTCCCAGGGCTGTCAGATTGCTGAACAGAGCTGCATTTTTTTCTAATGACACTGGCCATTTAAAAGTATCATACAACTTTGTTCTTTAAGCACCTGAAAAGCTCAAGAGGTGGGCTTTTATAGCAGGATGAGTAAGTCATAATGTTACAGAGTAGATTCTCCCATATGTACAATTTATTTGTTCTGTACTGAAATGGAAATATGAACACTTACTTACTGAGTACCCCAATTAAAACAACCCCACAACTCTGCTAAAGCGACAGAACAGGGGATTCAACCCAACGCCATCTGCATTGTAACTCATACTTGAGGTCAGTTCAGAATCACAAACCGCTAGAATTCACTTTCCTCAGAATTAGAATTACGGGGCGGGGGGGCGCCTGAGTGACGCTGTTGGTTTGCTTTACACAATTGATGTATCCGGCCTCCTGTACTGGTTTTGGAAAATGCCAAACAAGTTATTTCTACAGAGGTTCCCAGTCCCTTAAAATAGGAAAAAATTAAATATATGTTCGTTTTACAGACCCACAGAGCTGAGAAGCTGGCTGACAAAGGCCCTCTCTCCTGAGAGACAAACTCGTACAAGCAAATCCTCCCCGTTTTCCTCACATCCACAAACTGAACTTGGCAAACCACAAAATTAATCTAACCCATGGTCACAGGCCCTTCCCTTTGTGATTACAGACTGGAACGATCAGCTGTCAGCTTGACTATTTATAACGCAAGACAGCATCTCATTAAACTCCAGCACCATACTTTTTCCTCACCCGCATTAAGTCTATGAACATCGACAATTTGAAGCCTCACGGATCAGCAGTTCAATTGCAAAATAAAGAGGCATTATTCAACCTTTAAAAAATATATAGTAACCAACTTGCAAGATCGACTTTTAATAAAGCTTCAAATAATCTTTATAAAGTCTCTTTAAGACAACAAGAGTTTCCTACTAACAAGCAACTGACTTATTAGAACACAGGCAATTTTTATTCCTTCTCCTTGGCCCTGTTTTCAGCAGATATCTAAACTAAAGCTAAATAACACAAGAAAGGCTTCCAACAAGGTCTCTAGATAGGTTTGCAGCAACACCAAGGGTCTACAGGAAAAGGGACTCATTTCCTTCCAGTACAAGTATCATCTTACTGCAACAGCTGTTCTCTTTGAAGAGGCCAGTGACAAAAATTCTAAGAAATAGCTCTAAAAACTGACAAGAGCCACGGTTATGAGTAGCAGAGTAGTGTGCTCTTGCGGACATTTCGGAAAGGAGGGCAGCAGTGCATAACTGCTCATTTCTGTTGATGGAAATGTCATTCAGTCATCAAGATGTGGTCCAGAATCGCAGACATCCCCAGGTCCCTGTGGTCCAAGGAGGACATCTACAATCCCTACATGAATATCCAAAGGAATACGCTGCTGCACAGCAACGGTGCGGACTCTTCACTTGCTTGTCAAGTGTTACGACAACAAACCCTCAAATATTCCTTTAATTGCGTAGCAGTATTTTGGCATTCCAGCTACAGTAAACAGGCATCCTAGATACAGGGACACAAATTGACCCAGCTCATTATGGCCATTGCTGGGTAGAGCTGCTATGCTTTAGACAATTCCCCATGAAACAACAGCGAGGTTGATGCAGCAGTTGCCATGCCACGCTCTCTTCTTTTGGAAATATTTCGGCTCCAGCAGCAGAGCTCAGAGAGCAAGCCCTCGGCTGCCTGCCAGTCCAGATGTGTTCCCCCCGCCAAGAACCCATGAGAACAGAGTTGATGCTGGACAGGCATTGCTGCCTCTCCACACCAAATCCCGCCTGCCAGGGGCCTCTTCAAAAGCCTTCATAGACACAGGTGGTTTGGTGTCGTGTTGGTGGTGCTTTGGCTGGGGTTGGTTTGGGGCTGGTTTTCCCCCCCCCCTTTCTTTTCAAGGGGGCAAGTCTACATCGCATTTAAAGTTTGCTTAAGCTCTGCTCGCCACAGCTGTTGGAAAATGGCAATACATAATGAATTAGACACTCAAAGTTGTCATTTCTACTAATTAGTCTTCTATACAAATAAAAGTGCCTATAAAGGTCTTTAACTGCTCCCTCTCAGAGCCTTACAGCGGTTTTAACTGTGCCTTACAACAGCCCTGACAGCAGGCTGCTAGCCATAGGACAAAGATGTGCTTTCTGCCCAAAAGGGTTCACTACTACTTTAATAGTGAAAATTGAAGCGGTTTGAAAAACATTTTTGCAATAAGGACAGCAAAGGAACCAAGCCCCACAGAACCCACAACAGTCATCGTTCTCTTAATTTTCTTCATAAACAATAAATGGTTCTAGTTTCTGGAACGCAGAGTCTGACGCTGCACAGCTTATTAAGACTGAAAACTGTTCGTAAAGAAGAAAAAGCTTCAATGGAATTACTTACTTGAGTAAAGGCTATGGAATACGACCAGCTAAAAAACCTCTAGGCCACTGGCTTCATGCAGGTGAACACTTCTGCTAATTGTATTACACTACCCCAGACAGGTATTTGATTTATGCATCTTAATTTATTCATCACCTACATATAATTTAAAAAACATCTTTAATTATTTCGACAAGTGGAAACATGTAACTGCATATAATATAGTTTTAAGTCAACTATTAAGTTTGAAATAAATGCTACTTCAAAACACAAATGAGCTAAAAATACTTTAGAACTCCTCCTATGGAACAGTTTCTCTTTTCTACAATAATTTGCAACATGGTGATGAAGTGAGACAAAAATATAAGAGAATAGGAAACCAGGTATTACGAAATACCAATGCAAACATTAGTTAAATGAACAACCAGTGACAGCATGATGTCACACAGAAGAACAAAGATGAAAATAAAATCATGCAGTTAGAGTTGAAATAGAAATTCTTTCAATTCTGCTATCAAACACTGAAGTGGTAAAAAGTTCAGGGTAGCATCACTGAAATGTGGTTTTAATCACTTACTTCATTCGTACTCTAATGGTATAATTGTTCTCCACATTAAGAGTGAAAAAGCAGAAGCCTGTCATAACACTTTTCATAAGTAATCTTGCAGGACCAGATACGAACATAAGAGAGTCATGAAAGACAGCAAGTGTCAAGAGGACACAAGCTGCGAGGGCAGATTAGCTTTTTTGATTCTCTATCTGGGGATCTGATCCATCAGCACACGAAGATTAGAAATTGCTTTGCTACAGCTGTGGCTCTATCCCTTTTTTAAAAAAATATTATTTTTAAACTTTAGCTTGAGTTCTAACTGATCCCTGAGCGATCAGCTGCAAGTGAAAAAGCCAAGTAGTAAAAAAAGAACTGCTCCTAATAATACAGGAATACACAGAGGAACCATTGTAGTTAACAGACCCATTAGTCCTGTTACAAAGTAAGGAAACCAACAAAGCCAATCAAAACAGCAATGCTTGGGAGTTATTGCTTTTAGTTTTTATCATCAGGACAAAGATTATTTATGCAAAATTTCTAAGAAACTTGGTCTTTATGTGAAACGCTACAAGGCAATTTCTTCTGTGCCGCTGATGTAGTAGAATATTTATGAGCATTGGGAATCAGGGCAGTCAGAATTACAAAAAACAGAGGTCACAGAGGGTAGGATTGCAAGGTTACATTGGCTGGGTGGGGTTTTTATTGAATGCATGCAACCATGCATCTTTACAG
>WEKW01003603.1:80310-121954 GCA_013389905.1 Sula dactylatra | reverse complement strand
ACAAAAAAAAAAAAAAAAAAAAAAAAAAGAGAAGGGTTGTGAATTTGTTCGGAGGTGACCTGGATATATGCACTGCCATACCCATTTGGACTAGGGTTGTCCAACATGCAGGAAGACTCCACTGCTCAAATGCATGTCTGTCTTAACCATGCAACTGCTTGAAGCTGAAAATAAAAGCTAAAATTTGACAAAGAGATCACACTGAGCTGGACACATTAGAAATGTATAAACAGGTCGATGGACACAATAGCAGTCACGCTAGGAAGAATGTTTTAATTTACTTTATGGTTCTGCATACAGTTACCAAAGACTTTAAAAACGGCAACCAACGCATGAAACTTCCCTTCTCAAATCCAATTTGCAGAGCATCAAAATACATACCTGCATAGAACAAGAAAATGCCCTGACCTTCAGCAACTGTTTTGCCCATAAACTGAAGCACAATCCTTTTACTACTTAATTAGCGAGAAGATACAGAGTTTTACGGTAATACTGGAACATACACCCGTCTTTGGTCCTTTTCTCCTTTTCTTTTGTATATGCTCAAATGACCCAGTTTAGCATAGCACGGAGCAAATCCCCCGTGATGGGCAAAGTTCATGAAAATATTCATAGGAGAAGAGGTATGTATGTCATTATCCCCAGGCTCTGCCTACTAGACTGTAATTAGAAAGATATCTCTTTTTTTAGCAGATGGGTCTCCTGGCCTCTTTCCAGTCTACGCTTCATGTTGTCTATTATGGCAACCCAAACTGTGAATGAAGGAAGTAAAATAAAATGTTTCCTAGTGTACCTTTGGACAGATCCAACTCTCATACGTACCATATGTGAATACAATTTTTTTTTTTTTTAATAGAAGGTACAATAGCTCAATAAATTGTTAACTGGCTACAGGATCACCCACACAAGGACAGCTGGATCAAAGTTCCTTCACCAATGCAGAGACAGGGTCATTATTCTGTGACGAGCTGGCGATCTCTTACTCCAAGACAAGTAACTGTCATAGGAAATACAACTCCAAACACAGTCGTCGTCAGCAACCTTAGCAGGAAAATCAGACAAGGACTGACTGGCCTGTTCTCTTCTTTAATAGCGTTGCCAAGTCAAAGCTAGGTAGGAAGTTGGTGCCAGTGCTGTCTGCTGTCCTAGCGGATAGAAACGTTCAAGGCTGTTCAATTTACCCTAATCACAGGTATTTCCTCCTCCAGCCTCACCAAACAAACCCAACAGAGGCGATACTGGTTTGGTTCCCGCTAGAAAATAGCTAGGTAGCAAAATAAAGTTACAGTGCGTGTGGAAGAATGGCTAAGTCTGAAAGAGATCACACCAACTGAAAGATATCATATCAACATCCATGAAGACTAGAACACGTTAGAGACGTAGTAGCAGGCACAGTAGAAGTGATATCACAAACCTTTCTGCGCTGTTTCAGCAGCATTTCCCCAGTGAGTTCTGAGAAGAGCTGAATCCTGCATGAAAACACTGTTCAGACTCCAGAGCCGCACATTGCTCGGTCTCTCTGCAGCAATGAGGCTGTCAATTAATATGAACTGTGGAGGTGATCCAAGAGATGAGGATAAGTCTGGCGGGAACTCCCCGGAGCCCATCAGACTGATTTTACACAGACTACTGAATAGCTATCAGATGGCATCAATTTTCGCTCACTGTTACAGCTGAACAAATAATGAGAAAAATGATATGCAAACATCCCAGTACCTTCTATACGATTTTGCTCCAACTGCATTCCCACATTTTCTATTTGATTATCACGGACATTTTATGGGAAGAGTTTGCTCTCAGCATTCTCTCAGGATGACAAAGTAAATCTTACTACCGTCTTACTACCAACAGCAATTCTCAGGAAGAAATGATTATGCACAAAACTATTATAAAGAGCAAACAAGTTTGTTAAAATTGCGATCTGTTTGCAGACTATCTGCAATCAAGAAAGAAGGCTAATTCATCAAGCAAACTGTTACTGAAAGTTGTCTTCCTCAGCTGTAATTACTCATATAACCAGGGCACTCGGAAACTGAGGTAAGAGACTTCAGTGAGTCCTAGCACCAATTCCATGTTTTATCCACTTGTCGCAAAATGTAAATTTAATTTAGGAACTTTGTATGTGGAATGAGTACCAAAAAGCACGGATTCTCTGGTAATAAAGAACCTGAGCTTCTCGTAAGAAGATGTGGGGCTTTGGCACTGCCTCACACAGCATACACCCCCTAAAAGTTCAGGCCTCTCGTATTTATTTGGATTCAGTCGTAGCTTACATGAACAGAGCTACTACTACCTACCAGCCTCCTACTCCATTTTTGGAAACTGAAAAAACATTCTGGAATGATTCTGAAGGAAGATCAGTCATTTCGGCAGAATCATTTCTGTCTGGCATGTAAATAGTTTACTTGGGGAAAATTATTTGCTCCCTATTCACCGACAAGCTCTTCTGCCTGCACACTGCATCCTGAGAGAAAAGACAGCTAGAGGTTAAAATTAGCAACTAACGCAGATGCCATTGTCTCTTCCCATTCCCTCCTCCCACAGCAGGCGTCTTGCATTTAAAGAGAGGAGGATTGGAAAACACAAATCTAAAGCTAATTAAAAAAAAAAAAAAAAAAAAAGAAAAAATAGCAAAAATAGCCCCTCTTTAAAACAAGTGATACATCAGACTTTTCTGGCGACTACTTTACATTTAGCTTTCTAACCAGTAATTACAGTACGTGACTTCATTAGCATCTGACAGTCGTACTCCCCAAAACCCAATGTCAGTATTGTATTTCATTATCTCAAGTCTAGAAAAATCAAGAAAATGTGACAATTAAGACTGCAAATATTAGACTTTAAAGAAAACAAGATATCTTCTGAATAGTCTGTTTCTAGGATGACGTTGCTGTAAACAACAACGTCCGCACTGACTTCAGCTCAGCTGCCACAGGAGATAAAAAAAACCCTACCCATCTGTTTTTCTCCCTGGCACAGACTGAACACAACTGAAACATTCTGATATGTTTGAGATATACTTAAACCTTTCAAAAATATGGGGGGGGGGGGGGGGGGGGAATCATTCCTATGGTCACATCTTCAAATACTTTTCAGAGATCTATGTCGAGCCCGACGAAAGAGTGGGACCAATGAATTCCATCACCTTAAAAATAAATTCCTCTTCAGAGGGTCTCCTACACACATCGAGAGAAAAAACAATATCAGAGATTTAGGACATCCCTCTCTGTTGCTCTTTGTTGTGTGCAGATCTTACCCACCTAAAACTTGACCAGGGAGACACTCCTGAACGCAAACGAAATGATGCGCCAATCCATAATTCGCAACTTAGTCTTTAGTTGCGTCATGCCATGCGTTACTTAGGAAACAGGAGAAAAAAATACACGCTTAAATTTTAGATTCGTGTGTATGCAGAGAGAGGGAGTGTCATGGTTTTAGCTGGGATAGTTAATTTTCTTCCCTGTAGCTAGTATAGTGCTGTGTTTTAGACTTAGTATGAAAATATGTGATAACACACTGATGTTTTTAGTTGTTGCTAGGTAGCGCTTACACTGGTCAAGGACTTTTGCAGCTTCCCATGCTCTGCCAGGTGCACAAGAAGCCGGGAGGGGAGGGGATACAACCAGAAGAGGTGATCTGAATTGGCCAAAGTAATACTCCGTATCATGTGATGTCATGCCCAGTATATTAACTGGGGGGAGTTGGCCGGGGGAGGCAGCGATCGCGGCTCGGGGACTGGCGGTGTCGGTCAGCGGGTGGCGAGCAGTTGCAGCACTTACGGTTTAGTTTTGGTTTTGGTTGGGGTTTTTTTTCCCCTTTCCCTTCTTCCAAGGTTTCTTATCTCACTCGCTCATTATTTTCCTTTTCATTATTATTATTACTACTATTAATGCTGTTTTATTTTAATTATTATCCTGTTCTTATCTCAACCCACGAGTTTTCTTACTTTGGCCCTTCCGATTCTCTCCCCCATCCCGCAAAGGTGGCGGGAGCAAGCGAGCGGCTGGGTGGTGCTTAGTTGCTGACCGGGGCTAAACTACAACAGAGAGAAAAAAAAGACTGGCATTACTGTTGCGATTAAACCAATTCTACATGACAAAGCTTTTGTATTTTTGCCTAATATCCTTATTCTATACAGACACATCTCTTCATCCTTCTCTTCTTACCTGTTAACTGGAGATACTAGCTGGCAGGCAGCACAGAACAAAACCAAGATAAGGTTTGTCAAACGTGTCGTTTGTCAAATGTGTCGGGATCCTTAATAGTGCAAAACATTATGAGTAAATTAATCCTTCTATCAAAAGGCTGACAGCACCATAAAGGGTCAGGGTTTATACATACACAGGGCTCCTGTTGAAAAATTACTAAGCCATCTCGTGCTCCCAACCAGAAACCTACAGAAAAATAAGTCTACATTGCCCTTGAATAACCCTAACAAGCAGATCTTTTCTTACCCAGAAGGACTTCAGACACTACCGGGGGAGGGGGTGTAGGAATCGTTATAGGAGGAAATTTACTTTAATAAAGATAACAAAGCAAGCAAGCAAGCTCTACTCAGAAATTCGTAACAGTCTAACAATATAATCTCAAAAAAAAATGATAAAGACATGGTTTATTAATATAAGTACTTCATTAATAATGAATTTTAATTACAAATTAACATATATAGAATGTTCTGTATTTTTATTAGCCTCCGGTATCTTCAATTAAATATATTCATAAAGGTTTCCATTCAAATCCAACAATACTGCCTATTCATAATCAAAAAAGCAAGTGGAAGATTCAGTGTTCTTGGATGGCACCACTTCCTACAACAAAGCTGTTCCACACTGCATACGGCGTGTCATTTACCGGTCACATAAAAGCATGAGCTGCACCGGCTCTTGGAGTATTCGCCCTTAGTGAGGGCCAGCACACAGAGCCACTGGCCAAGCCCAGTCCAGAGGATAAACGACAGTGTGCTGGGAGGTCACGCTTCTCTGGCTCAGCTCTCCCCTCTCCCTGCAGCGCCTGTCGAGGAAGGGGCTGCACTCCCACAAAAGCTGATCTCTCCACTTATCGGGGCGGAAGGAAGGATTTGCTCCTGCATTTTTAATGGCAGAAGGAGCTCCACCAGCAAATCCAATGGCCACAGCATCAAGCTGGCTGGGAGAACCCTGCCCTCTCCTGGTCCACTCTTCGGGCACGCAGGCTGCTGGAGGGTGGGGTGACTGCAATTAAATATACCCTCTAAGTACACCCACCAACAGGTTCACCCCCCTAGAACAGCGTTGTACTCCAACATAGCAGTTGCTGGGCAGTAAGAACAGCAGTTTGAGCACAACAATGTCGCATTTACCATCCACCATGGTAAGAAATGAAGTGTAAAGTGTTTGAAATATGTATTCGTAGGTCTTAGTGTGGATAGCATATTGACACTTGTAGAATTGGCTAGATACCACAAGAAGTAGTGGGGAAAAAAAGCTTAAAAAAAAAGACACAGAAAGACAAAAAACAAAACCCCACAACCCACACAAAACAAACCCACAATGACCCTGTTGAAGTTCACAGGAATTTTACTGCTAACCTAAATGAAGTGGGACCAGACCCCATATTGTTTGCAGAAATGGCTCCACAGGACACTGAAAGCCACCATCTCACCTGATTCCTTGTGATTATCTGAGTTATGTTGCAGAGAGTTAGCAGGATGGAAAGCCAACGACTTCCCAGAAAACAATGTTCTTGGCTTACACAACAGAAGTTATATCATCAGGAACAACTCCAAAATCATTACAAATTAAGTTTCTGGAATAAGAAGTCAAACATTTTTTAATTCAAAAAGCTGAGACTGCTAAGAAAGAACTGTGCTTGCTTTAGACAGGATAGAAATAGCATAAATCCTACGATTAGGGATAAAATGTTTCCTTTTCAACTTAAGACTACAGCTGAACGGAAATTCAAAAGCAGAGGTGCGTTGGTATTATGACCCCTGAAATTACATATAGCTCTATACCAGGCTCAGATTTGAGCTACTAGAGCCTCAAAGGAGTATCCTCAACCAGCTGAGGTTTAATATAACAAAGGGATTCCAGAGGCATTAATATCGACGAAGAGAGGAGGTTATAAAGCATTTGCTCTCTACAAGTAAAAAGGATAATGAAATTAGGCAGCTCCTTTCTTCCCCTGCTGTCAGCAGACTCATTACTGTCGCTTTTGACAGCTGCAGTACAACATGAGAAACCATCTAGGGCTGAAAATGCCGTACTGAAAAATCCCACCCATGTGGCCAAAGAGACACTAGATCTATACATCAGCAAACAGAGACTTATATCAAACAGATGCTAAGATTTGCCGTTAACTGCAATAGCTAGATCTCTGGAAAATATATCAAGTTCACAGGTACAGACGTGGAATGACCGCGGGGACACCATAAAAAACAAGAAAACTCATACGTAGCACCATTACACACAGGGCCTCCTAATGGATGTCTGTAACTGCCCAGAAGAGCATACAACATGATTTTCAACCCTGCCAATCAATCCAGGAGTCACATCTGTGAAAACAGGAAGCCATTTTCTTGACCTTCCCTCACACAGAAGGAAAAGAGTGCTTGTTTTAAAACATAAGGGAATAGGTTTGCTCTCTAATAGCTGATGGCAGCTGTGTTTGCTGTGGTCATTTTCCCCTTGACCTTCTTTCATTTCTTATCCATCGTGCACATTTCTCAAAGATGCATATTAGATTGGAAGTTTACCATTTATTACTGCAATGAAGACACGGGCTTAACTGGGACGCACTGACCCACACTCAAGGAAAAGTCACATCGATACAGCTTTGAAAAAGATTCTAACAAATGCAGACCTAGATACCACAGCAAATCTTCAACAATTCCAAAGTATAAATCAGACTCTTCCTTTTTCATTTAAGGATAAGGTTTACAGTTAGCCCAGGGATCTATGCCCTCTTTCTCTTCAACTCCCCCCGTGTCATGCATTGGTAAGCAGGTCAAACCTCGGTCAATCTTCCACTGCGTTTCGGATACAAAGCCCTAGACTGACGTTCTTCTATCTTCCCCGGACCCTTTTTCCCTTTCTTCCTTTTCCTCCTCTCTTGCCCTCACTCTAACCCACCCCACTCCCAACCTTTTTCCCCTCCTCTGTTTCTGGTGTTATTGTCTTTTCCTCAATTAGTTCATTTCCTAGTTCCATGCCCTTAAGTCACGCACATCTCTAACATAGCTATCCACCCATCACGGCTTGCTTACCCAGAAGACAACAAGGCTGTACTGAAGTGAGCCTGTTCCTTCACGCACCTGCGAAGAGCTCTCTAAGAGGTAACCACAGAGGGAGGTTAGAGGAAACAGCCTAAGCATTAATGGCCATTTACCTTCTGACCCAGCAATGACTTCAGGAGCAACCCAGTGGACAGATGAGAGGAAACGAGCAGCGGGTCAAACCCATCCATTGACAGAGCTTCCTACATCAGACACAAGCAGTCCTTTAAAGATTTTGTTGCATCATTTCCTATCAGCAGCAAGAATATACTCCACAATCTCCACTGAAGGAAAATATTACCTCAACACTCACTAAATTAAAACCCGAGCAAATGGCCAAAGTTTGCTCTATTTTAGTACCGCCTTATCCAAAAAACTCCAAGCAAATGTTTCATTCTGCAACTGACGTGAAGCGTTGCTACCATGTCCCTCACTTCAGGAGGGCCTAGATCGAACCTGAGTATTTCACGCAACAGGATACTATCCCTGACAGTATCCTGAGGGCATTTTCTTTCCTGTTAAACAGACCGAAAGCTATCGTTACCAGCCAAAGACAATAAAAAAAAATATAATCTTTTTCAATGCGTATGCGGGAAGCCGCAGTGGAAGAGCATCACCCAGTGTAAATCAGCGCAGGAAGCAACACATGGGACTGTGGCTGCTACGCTGCCCGGGGTAGAGGGTGTCCAGAAGGAAACCACGGGGAAGACAGAGCTACACTCAGGGCACAGAGAGGACTTTCCATGCAGAATAAATATATTTGAACATCAACATTGACGCATTTAATCTTAGCAGGCAGTTTGACATCTATCTTCAGATTTGTCACTGGGAATTTGAGACACAACTGGATCAAGACGCTCGTTCTAGAGCTCCAGGAAAGTTCAGCCCCTGAATGTGTCAGATTCTCTGCTTGTCCGCTTTTTTCTTCGTTGCCTTCCCAAAGATAGGAAGTTGGCTTCAGCAAGTGCCACCCAACAACGTGTCTGTTTCTTCTTTTAGATCCAGACTCCTCAGTGTTCAACACCGAGACATTAAACAGCCATCTCTTCCTTAACAGCACAACTTCTTTCTTCAGCTCACGCTAAAAGCGGACAACCATCTTGTTTTGCAGATCACAGGCACTTCTTTGGCAAAAGCAGACCGTGCCCTCCTCCGACCTTTTGGTTTTCTACGCACAAAAATGCATCTGTGATCCAGCCTCTCAGTGATAAAGAGGGAATGAAAACATCCTCATCAGATGCACTTAACTCCTTCTACTCCTTACGGGAGCGAGACAGCAGAATCCAATTATGCTTATGTATACAGCAAATACACTACCAAAAAATGCCCTACACATTGAGACAGAGGAGTTAAATACAGATTTTCTATACATCAGCTTGCACTCAGTCTCCCAGAGTCAGAGCATCAAAAGCTCATCAATGCTTCTCCTACCTCCTCTGCTTCCTGAACAAAAACTCAACACAGAAACACTTTGTGGAATTTCATTTTAATATAGTTGTTTGGGTTTTTTTTTCCCCCCCTTCTACGGTGCAAAAAGATTTTTTAACTTGAAACCCCCGTTTGTTCTGCCTAGATCATAATAAGGTAGTTTTCCAGAACCGCTCAGAAATGACCTGCGGAAACGCCCAGGCAGACAACCAAAGACAGGCCTCATCTAGTTTTCTGACAACTTTGATGAAACAATTTGACACAAACATTGCACTTGCAGGAGCACAATAGAAAACAACATGCCCACAGAAATCATCACAATGCATCAAGCAGATAACGATGAGTAGAACTCTTCTTTTTGATGCGCTGAAGGGAAGCAGACATCGGTCTGATGTTTCGCATGTTTTATGAGGTAAAATACTCAAGTGTCTTCCAACTCAGAGAAAAGTTAACTACATGCAAGAAGTTAAAGCAAATCCAGGAAACGATACAGATGAACAACGTATGCTGTTGTGTTTAAATTCATATTATCATGCTATCTCTGTACACACAAAGGTTGAGCTAACCTGGTCAAAAATAGAGATCATTTCAATGGGGGCCAAGAAACAATCACCAGTCACACACAGAAATTCAGGTGCTCAGATACACTGCCTTTCAGACACTCCTGGAATTTTTTTTATGCTGGTTGTCCACTTGCAACAGCAGCAGCAGCCGACATCTTCTAACACACAGCCTTGGAGAGAGGGGAAAAAACCCCACACACACGAACAAAACCAGAAGTAAGTCAGAGGCCTCCTAATTCAAACCTTTCTCCTAATCTTACATAAAGAATGTGAAGCCCAGGAAGGAAATCATTAGCCATTGTGTAGAAACACAGGATACAAGAAAGGAAGGGCTTACAACCCCAAGAGCTGTCAGTCCAAGATCTGGGTTGTCACAGCTTTAGATTTGCCCAGAGCCAATTCCCAGCTACCTTCCAAGCAGCAGATAGTTTCTAATAAGACAGGCCTGCCTTCTTGAGTTAATTCAGTGACACAAATAAAGCAAAACATGATCTATATTGAAGAACTCACTCCATAGCTTCAACGGGAACATTAGGAGTCCATAATAATTAAATTACTGTTTTTATTTAATTGAATTGACTCAGTCAGAAATCAGTTTTACACTAAGTGTAAAAAAAAAAAAGTACAAGGGCGTTTTGAAGTTTCAGGCCCTGAAAGCATTTGACACATCCCGTAGCTCCAGCCAGAGACCCAGTTCGATCCTGATGTTTTGTTGCCTAAAAGTCAGACGTTACATCAGAAGAAAGGTGACTGCCGTTTTCTGGGCTATTGAAATGCACCTTCACGAAGGAAGGTTTCATCTGGTCTGACAGAAAATGTCAAAGCTTGACTAAATGTCAAGATTTCATTACACCCTGAAACATTCTCCCAAAAAATAGCTGCATGTGAGAGCCAATTTTTAAACATATTTATGGATACTACATTAAGGCCAACAAAAAGAGTAAAAACAAACCCAAACAATGTGACTAAAATCCAGACTCTGACAGAAACTGAAATGACTCTTTGTAATTCCCTAGTTATTTTACATTTTGTGACAACCTCAATCTAATTTGCAGTTCTTAAGCGTTAAGAAGAGCATTTCAAAATAAAATTTACCAGTAAATACCAGGTACTTAAGAGGTTGTTGTCTAGTGAACTATAAATGAAAATAAAGCAACAAAAGTTGAAAGCCAAGAAACAGCAAGTTTAAATTTCCCGAGCAGGGAAAGCCAAAATAGGAACCCCTGAAAAAATGCTATTATCATATTTTGACAACTAATACATAAACCCAAATAATTCCTAATAATAGACGATCTGAAGACAAACTCCCAACAGTCAGATGTGTAATCACGTAACTCTTACAGAAGAAATATTATTTGCTTTATATTACTGCAATTATTACTGATATGATATTACTTATTTATGTTCTCCTCAAATAATCTTTTCCTTAAGTGAAAATAGACAGGAAAAAAAGAGAGGAAAATCCACAAAAGCAGAAAAAAAATGCACGTACCATGTAGCCAGGATGGTCTTATTCCATTGCTGAGATGCTCAGCAGCCTAAGCACTACCTTCATCCTGTCATATCAGCTCCTATGGAACAGATCCCAAATCAAAGAAAAACTAACACTTACCATGAGCTGCCACCTCTGAGGCACCGAAACTGAACCGCACATTTCCTCTTTGAGACGCCACCCTTCCAATAAGGGCAGCTGGACACCAGTGGGGCTGAAGTGGGTTGAACTGTGACCACTCAAGAGGTCAGATTAGCAATAACTGCACCTATGTACACACACACACAATATTAAACCACAGCTGGTGCACGTCTCAAGGCATGATACCATAGCACCTTTTGTTCTTAAACCTCAAAATCCCACCCATACTACAAAACTAGGCACGTGTTCCTCCTTTTTAGATGCAACCTATTATTACTCGTGGACATTCACCTTCAGGGAAATAGATATTTTGTTGCTTTATCTGAATTTTTAAGAGATTTGGTCTTAGTACTAAGAGTGACACACACCCAGCAAGCTCCAGCTATCAAAGGATCCTTTGACGAGCAAAGCTTCGGTGAACTGCACGCAGCAATAAGCACGACTTTAAACTGTGCCTCAGTGATTCTGCTGGATAAATAGATTTCAAGGAAAAAAAAAAAAAAGTGTTGTGAAGCTGTGCAAAAGCAACCAACCTGTGGGAAATAACTCAAAGAGTGTTCATTCAAGTTCCAGTAGGACTGGAGTCCACTCTTCGCTAGAGAGAAGCAGAAGCCAGGACCATGTGTGTGGACACTTGATTAGACAATTTTTCAACAGGTTAAATTTACTTAAATTACTAAATTGAAATAAATTGATATCATACAGTTTTAAAACTGCTTTGCATCAATTTCACAACAGAGGAATAAATTACCATGAGATGACAAGTCATAATCTATATTAGACCAGTAACTGTGCCCTGCTCATGGCCTATGACAAGAATATTAAAACAACTAAATACCTACCTGTGCGTGCCCCTGGGCAAGTACTGCAGATCAATAACTGCCTTTACCTACCTCACAGCCCTTTCAGTGTATGGGCCACAAGATTGTAGATCCAGGCAAAAGCAAGCGCAGTCCTGAGCGGGCAAAGAACTCGCGCTGTAAACATGTTCAAAATCTCGCCTACTTCACATAGAAGACCAGGGCAAGTTAGATGTGATGCTCAGCCCAGCTCCTGCTCTACACAGAAACTTGCATGCTTCAACACTCATTCAGGTAAAAAAACATCAAGGTGGATGCAGGGAGGTTTTGTTTTCTGTTGTTGTTGTTTTGGGTTTGTTGTTTTTTTTTTTTTTTTTTTTTTTTTTTTTTTTTTTTTTTTTTTTTTTTTTTTTTTTTTTTTTTTTTAGAAGGATGAAGGCAAACTGAACAAGAAGTTATCAAGAAATAATGAATGACCGCCTGCAAGTACTACCATGGTCTGCAGGTAGTACTTGCGTATCTGAGCTCAGCAGCCAGCTGCCTTCTGCAGCCACAGCAACTCTTACCACAGTGTAACAGACGAGGCAAATCTCGTTTCTAGCCTTTAACAACAAGGTCATGAAGCTATACCAAAATGCATCCCATTTGCCTAAGCCTGAAGAAACTATTTTGCACTATTTAGAAATGTGGGTAAAATATGATGGGGTTGAGGACCCCCTATCCTCCATAAGACACTTATTGTTAGCTAGCCAGATTTATTTCTCCCTCAACTCTGGCTTGACGTTCTTTATCCTCACGAACTGCAGCTTTTCAGCAGGTCCAGACTAAAAAAATTTGCTACCTGCATACCTCCTAAGCAAGCCATGCCAAAGAGGGGAAGAAGAAGAAACTGGTATATAATGATTCACCTGCTTCCTGCTGTGGATCGCAGTCTGTGACATTTCAAGGCTGCTTCTCTTCCTATCTAACTCTCCTAGGTAAAAGTACCTGTTAGGAACACCACCGAGTTTCCTCTGTACCCTCTCTATTGTGAATTTTACTAGAAGATTAATATGCCTTTCAGCTATAATTTAAATTGCACATTATTCCCAGCATTTTAAAAAGCACACATTTTTACTAGTAGTATCCCGAAGTAGCTGATATTTTCTGTTTCCCTCTGCCTGAATACAGTTCCTAATGGAGCAGGAGGAGCTAAAGTCAGCGTTCGCACCATATAACAAGCCATAAATGCTGACAGGATAAACATCCAGAGACCACCAAGTAGAAATCTCTGGAACAAATCAATACACTTTAAGTAGTCAATACTACTTCTACAATTGCTTCGATTCCCTATTAAAATGTTCAAAGGTTTAAATTAGTCTCATAAATTCTGCAATTCACAATGCAATACACAAATATTGCTTGCTTCAGTTCGTGATTCGTGAGCTTTTAAGCTAATCGAAGTCACCCTGAGCTACTCTGTGTCACAGAAATGGCTTACATCTTAGTTCTTGAACTGATGAAAACTATCGTTCATTTTCCTATGGAAGACATTCAAGAATTCAGAAAAGGAACTGACATTTCCTTCTGGCACTGCTTCCTTAAAACGCTATATAACCAAAATGCCATCTCTAGTGCAAGTTCCCTAGCGCAACATATTACTGCATTGTAAGTGCGTGGCAGAAAGATGTACGAGCAGAAGGTGGCAATAGAGCATCAAATCAAAATCTGTACCTCTTTATTCATAATTAGAAGCTTGCCGTCGCCACAACGCACACACATACGCATGGGTCATACGTCTACACTGAAAACAATGTGATTTAGGCATGACTTCTTACAGCTACATTACTTTTGGGTAAAAGTAATTGTAAAGGAAGTACTTTTCTCCTTGTATATCTGCCATAATTACAAGACCTCCCCAACCACTTCAGTATGCTGCCTATGCTGTCCCCTTCACCTATCAGAAAAATACTGAAAAAGAGGTTTTTGTGCAGTTTGTAGTAGAAAAATTTATTATAAGCCTACGTACCCCTCCAGGTGAAAAGCCAAATTTTAAGCACCTAACTTAGAGCTAGAGTTGAGAAGCGTTATTACTTTTTATACAATAACATTCCCCTTTATTTCTAAAAAGTCGTCTCTTGAGCACTGGTGGAAAAGGTATGGAAAACTTCGTTCTACTCTTTCCAAGATGCAAAATGTTTTGGTTTAACACTTAACTGTTAACCAGGTAACCACACAGAAATGAAGCTCTTCTGCAGTTTGTAGTTAAGCTTGTAAACATCAGCCTGTCAGTACCCAAAACTGTCATTTCTTACTGCTTCGTAGAGAGTCTTCTCAAATATATAAGGATTATATTATGGATTATACTGCAAGTGAAGATAAACCTTTTTTAAACACTGATCTTCAAGCATAGCAGAAAACAGCTCTTCTGAAGTTTCAAAACATTTGACATAATTATTTTGAAGCTCTGCATAAGTTTTCCGGTTTCAAACCCCTCGAAATGAAGATTCTTACCATAAACACAGTGATTAAACAGCAATCTTTCTAGTGCGAGGAGCCGGGAAAGCCCTGCTTTCCCCAGCCAGAGCCCACTGGGCTGCAGTACCTGCCCAACACACTGTGCTTCAAGGTTTTAAATGACCCAAGTCTTCCCCAATAAACCACGCAAAATTAAACCCCACAGACCATGCTTACTAGCAATTACTTCGATTTGAGCGCTAACGTTACAGGCACCAAGAGCTGAAACCCAAGCAGTGTATCTTAGTTACACGCGCTTATTGCCCACCTGAGGCTGGAAACTGATAGGCAGCGGGCAGCAACGTCTTCCTTCACGTCTGTACAGTGATTATAACACGCCAAGTCAACGTTTCTGGCAACAGCTCTAGTGGCCTGCGAGTATGTCAGCAAGCACTGCCAGGTGGAGATCTGCGTGAATATCGAACTATGAATACATTCGCAGGCTTTGGGTGCTGCTCACCCATCACTAAAAGGATCCTGGGCGTATCCATTGCTAGACACTTTTACTTAACGTCACTGTAAAAGATCAGATTTAATAACACAACAAAACAAAGCAAATGCAAGTAGTCAAAATATCCAATACCCTAAAAAACCTACCAGATTTAAATACATTAGCAAAAGTTATCGAAGTGACAAAGAGAACAAGATCCTCAATTAAGATTTCAATAGAATAAATATCCAAGTGCTTTGGTGTCTAGCTGCCTAACGCACCTGAAAGCTATCTTCGAAACAGTATTTCAATATTGATGCAGGGTTTATAAATTGACCATTTAAATGCCATGATAAGCCATGCAGAACAAGCATCAGAAGGAAAGTGAACATACGTAAAAGCCATAGTTAGGTATTCACATGTGCACATCTTATTAAAGAATTATTAGCAGCTGTAATTTTGGCTTGCTCAAACCCCAAGTAAAGAACACACGGGCGCACGCATCCATCCAGGGAGGCGGTTTGAGGGCAGCCACCCCTCCTGACGCCCTGGGACCCCGGCAGCAGATGCGCCGTGCACTCCCTCACAATTTGAAGCTAAGCTGAGCACTCAAATAGGTGAAAGCACGTCTTTAAGGCATCCTCGGAGACTATTTTTTGATGGCAGCACCCTCAACCCTTCAGTCACTGTTACCCCATTGCAGCCTTCTGATTGATTATACTTACTTTATTAGCATACCAATTTTCTGATAAGGAGGGAGAAGGTTGGAGGCAGCTGCTGTAAATCAATATAGCTCCACGATTTTGGTCTAAAGCACATATATTCAGCTTTCTATCCCAGAATCATTTTATATATTCATTCTTTGTGAATCAATTTAGCTTTCCTATTTTGCAATCAGCCTATAAAATACCTTAGTCTTTTCCTTTTTTTTTTTTTTCTCCTCATAAAATAAAGAATTAAAATCCCCATTAAAAAATATCAAATCAATATGCGTCGGGAAGTTATGACAAGTTATTCACATCAATAGATGGGCAATTTCAAGACCACGTTCTCTTCATATAGCTGAAAACCTCTTCCAAATAGCGCACGCTTCTCCCATTGAGATTAAGGAGTTAAAAAAAGAGTCATGGGACAATGATCCCCTCACCAGAAAATAATAAAATTATTAGTAGACATTTTCTGAACAAAACGTCTGATTTGCTTAAATATTACTAACTTATAATTACTAAGCAAAATGAAGCAACTAAAATGTAAAACTGGAAACAAACTATTAACTGAACGTTGGATATTCTTTAGAAAATATTGAGAGGGTAAGCTACATAGCATGACAACCAACACCTACTAATCTCTTAATTATCAGTAGTTTTAAATAACTTCTCTTCACTACTATCGCAGCTACAGCTTCCTGACTGGTTAGGAGATACCAAAAATTATTCGGAAGCTATTTCTTGTCCTGGCCTGCTGCCTGGCTTAGAGACAACATGACACGACCCCAACTCTCCAGCAGGCTGGCAGAGGACTATCATTCCCATTTAACCTCCGTTCCAGAACACTGGCCTTTATCAGAGGAATGTGGCACTTCAGTCCCATATAAATAACTTCGCTTCCCCTTGAAACATGGACTTGGACACAGTTTGAGCATTAACCGCATATATTACGTGCTGTAATTGCCCTGATACGCAAGTCCAGTTGAAGGGAAATGGTGAGTAAGATAGGTTTTGTTCTTTGGTGGTTGGTAACTATAAAGTAGATTAAACACCACAAACTAATTAAAACCAAATGAAAAAAAAGAGTAAGAAAGTATGAAAGACATTTCTTTTGAAAGAGAAAAGAATTAATAACTCCTAAACACTTTTTTCTGAAGTCTCTGTGTCCATATCTCTTAAGTTAAAAATGACTTACAGGCCATGAAAAGACTGTCACATACCCAAAAATAAACTTAGCAATCATCAACCACCACCCCGCAAACCTTGGAAAACCATCGTTTTTCAAGCTGATTTTATACCAAGACATAAAAAAAAAATAAACTGACATAGATGTTTGGAGACAGCAGCTCTTCTTTGAGAGCATATCCCAAAGATCGACAGCACAAGTTTTAAAAGGAACGGTAACAGGAAAACCATCAAAATGTTTATACTCAATACACGCGTGAAAGTAAATGAAACTTCATTTTAGCCAAGCACGTATTTTCACATCAACACGGTACTTGCGTAAATATATGGACTTGTACTTTATCTACAGCCCTTGAAAGGTACTGTCACATGACTCAAATTCAATTCCTGTTCTTATATGGATGCCTTTTGGCAATATTTATTTTAATAGTAATAATTTATTGGTAATCCTTGGATGTGCCAAAATATTTAAACAAGAGTCTTTTTTCCTACTAACACTAGCATCCAGTTGTTTTGCTGGATAAGGCGACGACTCCGCAGGGCGTATGAACAGCAGCGTTTGAGCAACTCCTCATGCTGCTGTAGCACTGCCAAGGAGATCTAGAAAATATCAGATGTCATACCCAGATAAAAGCTGCATTACTGCACTTGCACTGCTATTGTTGAGGCCGTGCGTAGGCTTAAGGCCACATGTAGGCTTAAGGGACTGTGCTTTGCTTCCTTCTAAAGCTGCCATGATGAAGGGTAAGTTGCTTGTTATTATACTAAACTTAACACACCTTCAGTGCTTGAAGTCTCTCTGAGTCTTGCCACATAAAAAAAAATTGTGTGTGCAGAACAGATTATGTTAAGAAAATTCTTAGCATCATTACACTGAAAACCTCTAGAATATTTGTGCTTAGGAGCAGAGTCTTAAAAATCTGGCTGCCACATCAGGGATAAGCTTTCTGCCATCCCCATGAAATTTCAGCCAAACCTGAACAAGTCGCAAGCGTCTAAAAACAGAGATTACATTTAACGTTACGGCGCCTTTCCTGTGTATAGTGCTTTTCATCACCAGTTCTCGGCGCACTTCGCAACGAGCACTTCGCTATCATTTTGCCACTTCTTTAAAGGTGAATATTAGTTTTCTGTAAGATTCAGTTTGCATTTGGCATCATCTGCCCCCTTCCAGCCCTGCTGACTATTCAGCTGTGCTTGTGCCGATCACCACGTGTGGCCCCTCGCAAGCAGGGCACACAGCTGGCAAGTGCTTCACGCGGCTCTGGGCTTCGGCAGAGGAGAGCACAAGTAAGATGGTCTCCCTCAATACTCCTGCAACGTGCTACACATCAAATGAAAAAGTCAGACCACCCGGCGTGTGAAGGGGTGAAGAGGAGGAAGGGAGGAACACACAGGGAAAGCGTGAGGACCAAGACAGGGCAGAAAGCAAGAAGAACAAGTTATAGACACTTGCAGATGCTACCAGAAGTTCTCCTGCAACCCAAACCAGTGTACAGTTCCTTATCTCCTGCCTTACCTCCCCCTCAGTGCCACAGGCTCACAGACTGGGTGGAAGCGTCCCAACACTCCCGGATGGACTGTTGGCATGGATGGAAGAAAGCTGTGCTATATTGCTGAGGAGTTCTGCCTTGCCAGGGACCTACCTAAACAGAATTGGCTTCGATCCATGGGATGAGGCTCTGTCCCCCATTTTTGATGCATTTTCTAAGTTTCTACACTTTGTTAAAGCTATTTTGAAATCAGAAAGCTAGCAAAAAAAAAAAAGATCAACCAAAAAACATTTCAAGGTTTGAAATGAAAGACAGAAACAACACGTAATGCCAAAAATAAGAAAATAGAGTACATTAATTTCTTGTGCTAAAGAATCAATAGATGCTTTTTCACAAAACTCCTGCATCATTCGGCACACAAAATGGACGGAGCTCCTCGGTAAGAGCTCCCTGTTTTATCTTCAGTTTTTAAACCCAGCTGTGACTACAAGGTATTCATTTCCTGATTGCTTCCTTCTGAAAACTAACATTTCATAAACAAAGCCGTACTTATGAGAGCAAGAGAACTGACTAGATAAACAGCTACTGCAAAGACTCAAAATGCCTGGTCATTTGAATAAGGATTTCTGTCTTTGGTACACGGTATTCTTTCCGTAGTGTTTTGGTTTTGTTCTTGATCGTATGCCCGTATTCAGCACAATACTTCCACTGTAGCTGTAACTATCCATATTCTTCAACGTCACTATTTTCCTTTGTAACCGTTGTATTTTAAGAACACATCCTACATTCTAGGACAGGAGGCTTCCTATTTCCCACCCCAGCGACTGGAACTGGAAGACCCCAGCCAACTGGAAGAGGTGGTGGCAGGAGTTCTCCTTCGTTTAGCAAGATGGAAGGGTTTTACCCCAGCTCAAGGAGGAATAAGTTCGTGAAAGAGAAAACCACTGAAGGTTATTGAACAGGGACAACATCACGCTCAGGAGATCCCCTGAGCAAAAAAGTGCTGGAGGCTGGGAGATTATCCGGGGAAGTATCAGATATGCTTGCCCTGTTCGTACTCTTCTCCAAGCATCAGGCTGTGGCTGTTGTTGGGGAGAAAACACTGAGAAACACAGACCCTCGGGTCTGATCCTGAAATGCAGCTTTTATGGATGACAACAATGTCACCCCATGCATTTGGGCATTAGGATCCGAATGCCCAACGGTTATTTCATTGCGTGCTTTCAGACTGTCTGAAGAAGGCAGCAAGCAAGAGTTCATCGGTTGCTGGTGTTATTTACAGTTTCAAGACTACTATCGCTACCACTAAAATTATTTTAAAAACACCAGTTAACAAAATAGAAGGAGGAATGAGAATGAAGTAGATTGTTCTGTAAATTCTTGGCCACATCAGAGGTCGCAATCTCTAGCCAGGCAAAATCCTGTTGTAGAGTTATGAGAAGATATGGAGCAAATGGCAGCTCCCAGCTAACCCTCCCTAACAGGGAGATGCAGCTAACACGGTCACCTACTCTCATGTTAACCTCTTCCTAAGCGGGAGTAAAGTTTCTCCTCCTCTGAAAACACCATCTGTGCCTTCCTTGATGGTACCAGCCTTCCTTGGATGGTTTCTGTTATTCTGTTTCTGATACGTTTCAAGACAGGTCTCCAAAACTGAACATTATTTATAGAGGATCCTACATCAGACTTGTGTTTTGGTAGTTGTCCAATTCTTAAAGGCAAAATTCAGGTTTTCCAGCTGCTGCTCCGTTTTCAAGTTTTGGAAGACGAATGGCTCACTCCAAAAATCATTAAACTGCTTTCCTCGAGTAGTTACTATGTGTGGACCCAGCAACTTCTGCTGCTGCACATTACCTTGCGTTCACCCGCAAGCAATTTCTCCTGTCAGAATGCGCAGCTGTAGGTTCTCAGCAACTCCATAAGCACTGACCTAAGTTTTGCATCACTCAAAAGGCGCTGCTCGGTTTCTTTTTTAATTCCACTATTTGCATTCACTTAAAAGCCTCTTCTATAACAAACTGTAAACAGTCTCCTTCGGAAGCACCCAGTTTGTCTAAAAAATGGCTGTTTAAGTGCTTAAAAAAAGAGCTAAAAAGTAGCAAGAAATGTCTATTACCGACTGCTGTGCAGGATTTTATCCAAGTGCTTTGAGTTTTTAACTCAACTAGACCAGCTGACTCCCCTCTGAGAGTTTATAGAGGGTCATTAACATTTGCTAATATCAAACCATAAATATGGTCTTTGTTTTATTTCACACACACTTATGCAATCTAAACCTACTCACATGCACATATACAAATATATATGAATAAACACACACACTTCCATGTATTTTTGTTTTAACTAGAAGTGTTTGGGAAAACTAATTGCACAGCTTTGATACCTAGAATGCACAACTTCTTCCCTCTCGTTTTTATGACCTTTTTAGTTAATATAATAACTGTTACAGCAGATCATAATTTATTCTCATGGCTACAAATTAACGAGACAAATTGCTGCGACGTAACAGCCCGAGCAAAACGAGCAGCCAACGAGGCAGCCCAGCTTTCCTCGGAGCCTTTTAGCTAAAGAAGCTAAGTACACAAAGGAAATGGAAGTCACTTCCTCTGCCTTTGCGTGCCCACCTCTGCAGCGATGCAGGTCTCTCAACCATAGACATTACAGCCACAGGTGGTTGTAAGAACTACAGAGCAGGTTTGCATCACTTTAAAATATGTGCAAAAAAAACCCAAAACATCAAGCCCTTGCCCTCCTTCCCTCTACCCTGGTACATCTGAAAAATGGATTTTGGAAGGGAGTAAACAAATTGGTTATGTAACAGTACATTAAAAGCTTTGCATTCCTAACCTGATGTATACATTATGGGCAATATTTTGTTATCTCAGCTCACCCCCTTTTAATAGATGAAAAGGTTGGAGATTATATAGTTTTTAAAATTATTATTTCATGCCATTGTAAAGTAGGCTAAGAAAGTCAATGATTTATATAAAAATTGAGATATTAACTACATGCTACTGATATGTGATGAAGGAAAAAACCTACCCTATCCATTACAGCAAAAAGAGCTATGAGACTGACCTAGCTCACCCTCAAATGTGTCAATGGAAACCTTTCAACCATTAACACTTATACGCAACACAAACACAAACCTCTCTTCCAACTGATTTTGCATTGACTCTTGAAATACAGCCAGTGAAACAATAATCTTGAGAGAGACTAGAACGTGCATGAAGCACTCAGATCGCAGAAGATTAGATGTGCATTTTTAAGTGGCACTTAAAGGCTGATGAGTAAAATTTCTGCAGTACACAAATACACTTAAAGGTAGGCACAACCTTAAAAGGATGGCTTTTGACACCCCCAAATCATTGGCGGTGTTTGAAACCCTGACAAAGTTTTATACCTTGACTGCATCTTCAACCTCTACCTGTGCCAGAAATAGCACCGGAACATGGGTGGAGAGAAGCAGAAGCAACAATATTCTGCATTCACTTTTCATCTAAGATTGTTACCACCTACATTCCAGCTTTTACTGCCAGCCAACAGTTAATATACCAGGCGGAAGATGTAGTGTTGCCTCCTTGAAGGTTTCGTCTACCTGGATAGGGGACCAACTGGAGACAAGAACAGCATGAATAGTTGAATTGCAACTTCCAAAGACACCAGCGGTTATCCTTGCTTGATTTACTGAGCTCATCTGTTTAGTGCTACAGGTATATCAAAATGCGTAATGCTGCTGGATATGATTGCAGGACCGGTTCTCAAGGTAGCCCTCTGCTGTTGTTTAAATGTAAAGGAAACGCGGCGTGCCAAAAAGCTACTGATATCCAATTAATATGTCAGAGCATTGGGAGAAAGTTTAGCTTCCCATTCTTATTTACCTTTTAACACAGAAACTCATCCAAAACTGCCCATTTACAAACATTTTCAAAAAAAAAAACCACACACAACATCCCGATATACATGAAAGAATTTGCAAATTGGAGGGGGAGGGGGAAAGCAACCAATAGTTATCTGAAACATTAAAAAAAGGAGAATATCTTTAAAGGTAGCTCTGAAAAGTGGCCAGACCTGGTTTCATCTCTTCTGGCACAAAACGGAAATCGCAAAAAACTGCATGAGAACAAGGAGTTTTCTCAACATATATTTATAAACAGAATATAAGAAATTCACCTGGCTGATAAGAACTACCCGTTCTCTCAATGGAAAAACATAATGCCCTTTTGACCGCCACGCTTTTAGTAAACGAAAATAAGTACGTTTTTAGCAGAAAGACTAAGACAGATTTAAAAAAAAAAAAAAAAAGGCAGCCAAGCTGTTGCTCTTTGCAGTCAATGCTTCACATGTCAAGTTTTACTTTATGGTTGGAAAATGAGCCATGGAAAGGTTGAGAACCATATCAGATCCTTCCTCAGGATTTATACTTTGGGCTCTTTTTTAAATAAAAGAAAATCCCTGTGGGAGATCTTAGCCTATGTGATGTGGCTTCTTCCTTGTATTTTTCTGCCCAGGGAAAAAGAAAAGAAAAAAGCCAAATCAGAAGAGAACAAGGCACAGAAAGGCCATATACAATCTGCTGCTTAAAGCATCTCTTGCTTGAGGCAGTCACTGTTTCTGCACCCATTTTCTTCTCAGCTACTAAACTGAAAGCTATTTTCAAGCACAGCTACAAAGCATCTTAAAACAGCTAATACTCATTCACAGTGCGTCATTCAGCCCTTGGCCAACGTATCCAGCTTCCCACTCCTTCCGGTGGCAGTCTAGGTTCAAACCTAGTGCTGGACACTTGAGTTATTCCGTGTGCCATATAGCCCATTAGCTTCAATTTCTGATGGAGCAGTCCCTCTTCAGCTGTATTTAGCTTAGCTGCTAATTGCCCCAGCATCCGAAAGCGTTCCATGCAAAAATCAATAGCAAGAGTGAAATACTTTTAAGTCTTCATAGAGTCTGTGGAATGTCTCCCATTTTGCAGTCACAGAGCCCAGGAAGATCAAAAGAAAATAACCATGACTTCTTCATGCTCATTTTGGTTAGAACAAAAATGCTTTTAAAAAAAATTTTAAAAAAAAATTTAAAAAATAAAGAGAAGGTGCAGACATAAGATCCTTCTGTCGGTTCTGAAACTTCCCTTGCTCACTGTAAAAATCTTAATACAGGCATACAAGTCCTCCGCCTACAGCCTTTTTCCACTAGTACGACAACGAAGTTACCTAAAAGAAAACACCACCATCAGAGTGCGTAACACAGTCGAACAGCTAAGTACTCAGAATCAGCTTGGATTAGAGGTCATCTCAGGCTCAAAAATATTTGGTAAGAAGATCACCTGTTCACACTGTGGAATAACAAGTTTCCTTTCCTCAGATAACTTTTTCACCTCTGTATCCCCATTACCTGGTAGAATACCAATCCTGGTAAGCAACCGAGTGGTGTTACACCAAAGATCTTCATTACTTGTTCAAGTAAAGAGGGAAAGCAGGGCAGCATTTGTTACTGAGCACCTATGAATCAAACCTTCCAACTTATAAAAAAAGAAATACGGAAACGTCCTGTTATAGATCACAGTTAATCAACACAATTCTCCAGGTGAAAACAGGCTGCAAAGCATGGCCAACTCTCAACTCCACAAAACGAAGTGAAGGATCCCATTCGGTAAACCAAACCTTTCCCAATGCTTTGACGTCTAGTTACCAGGAGTAGCCAAAGGGTCAGTTTTATAACTATTTAGGCATTATGCAGCTCCTTCCCAACTCTTCTAAGTCAGGCAGACGTATCTCAGACAACAACATCCTCCCTTTGCTCCAGTTTCAAAACTTGATTCCTCTCCATTGACCTTAGTTGAATTTAGCAAGTCGGATTACCCTCTTCGTGCCACAGAAACAAGCATGGGTTTTTCCCAAAAAAAGTGATACTGTGTTGCTTGCAGTTACCACTACTGACCGCTGTTGGATTAACCAAGTATTCTTTAGTAGTCTTTGCATTAAACAGAAAAGTAAATTGCCAAACACCTCAATACTTCAGTGATTCTTACAAGTGCCAAATCACTCTTGGAAAGTTTACTGGCATGAATATGAAGATTATGCTGTCAAGCTGCAAAATTTGCGGGATGTTTCAAAAAACCAATAAGACAGAGCAAACACAGCTCTAACTTGTGTCTTTAGGAATCCAGTACAGATCCTTCGGCAGACAAATTCCAGTGATGGGAACTTTGCACCGCTACTGACCCATCAAATCTGTATCCGTATGTCAGAACAAACTATGTGGAGGATTTTCCTTCCCTGCTACGTCTGTCCTGCTCAGATTTTAATACCATATTTTCCGGTGGATGAAGAGATTATAATATTAGTGTGGAATATAAATCACAAAGACTGAATAAGCTTAGCATGTAGAAATTACACCCTTATGTACAGCGCATTAGTTCATAAAGGAATACATACGTTCATAAAAGAAACCTAACAAGAAAAAAAATAGGGCAGGGAGAAGAGAGATCGTTTTAATGGAAAGATAGTAAATAATGTCTTTTATATTTATCTTGCAAGTCATTCAGCAGGGAAACTCCTACTGCCTAGCCATGGACCTAGAAAAAGTTAAAACCAATACATGTAAATCCTGTTCAGTAATTCACCTGCTCTCCGGTGTCAACGCTCAGCTCTTGGAACATTATTTGCAAACACAAACAGGTGTAGTACAGCACTCTTCAATGGATTTGTATAAACAAACAAACAAAAAAAACCCCACCCAACCAGTTTGGGAAAAGATATAGCTTTTTTTCCGCTCTTCCTTTTCCTGCTCACCAGAACAAATGCGTCCCCTGCCCCCAACTAGATTCCAATTTTCAAAACAGTACATTGCCTTTGCTTCACTCTCAAGTCAGAGAGTAGACACTACAAGTCCTCCTTGGCATCTTGAGCCCTGTATTTGCCTGCAGAGTAGACAGAAAGCCACTCCAGGGAGATCTGCTGTCCCACTGACCACCTCTACAGTTGAATTTTTTTTTCCACAGTCTCACAGTAGCCCCTTTACATTTCAACGTACCTGTGTAAACTTGACAATGGGGAAGTAGAGATCTATTGATCCCTGCTTTTTCCAAAAATATGGTACTAGAAATTAAATGTATAACATTCCAAGAAGCCCAAAAAATAGCTTCTTACGCCACTAAATAGAAATCCAGTGTACTTCTGTTCTTCGTTTGCACATGTATCAGATAAGAAACTGCATCACTTGGGAAGGAGAACTATTTTGAGTTGACTGCAAAGAGATCCTTTCATCACATCTAAATCGTAAGACACAAAAAACATCTCCCAGTTAGGAAATCTGGCAGATTTGGTCATTCAGCTTCTATCACCTCTGTGTTTTTGGTTCTCTAATGTTGAAAAACCATCAGGATGATCATTAAGAGATTCCAGGCAGATTCTCTTCTAAAGTTGGATGTTGAACACCCCACCAGTTGACTGCATTTTCCAAAAAAATTACTGCATCTCAGCATTTTATCAGGTGTTGTAGCAATTGCCCCAGTTCAAGGATCACCCATGAGAAAAACTGTGGCTGTTAACAGCAGAACCAGAGACAAGAAAGGAAAGGAAGGAAAGAAAGGGTGACGCCTGTTCTGCTGCCTGGCTCCATGGAAAGCTGGGGAGAGCACACGCCATAAACCCAGACACTTGTCTTTTATCAAAAGCTTGAAGAGTAAAGGACAGAGCAGCATTTCCCTGCTGCACAGCACAACACTGGCCGCCTTGTTACCCACTACTGGCAGATAAACACATTTTGTTCTGTGATACATTATATATATATACACACACACAGAGAGAGGTCCGATTGTTGAGTCCTTAGTGTCTTAAAGATGAGAACACTAACCTCTCCTTTCAGATATTCATTTCCTGACTTGAAATTCATATTCAGATACTCATTTCAAAGCCTCAGTTGAGCACTGGAGAAATCACTGAGAACACAGTTCATATTTCTGTTGGTACCTCTACAATAACACAGGCTAGAAACTTGTGTTTTCGAAAGGCAAGGCAAACTTACCGGAGAACGACAACACCCTGAAACCCTAGACAATTTTGACCTACTTTAGAGAATCCCTGGCCTTTGCATGTTGTTTGGCATTTACCTAAATGAACTGTACAATCTCAGTATAATATTTGTAGTCCTTCACTGAGAGCTCAAACTTATGCATATGGCTTGACAGACAAAAATGTAACGTAACAAATGAGAGGAAAAGAAAAAAGTGTACCTATACTTCAAGAACCAATATGGCAGGTTGCTTGAGATAGCGATGATGGAGCTCGTAGAACAATGCCTAGCTGACTGAGATGACCTCTGAACCCTTGCAAAGGCATAATATAAATTGGATTATTATTCCCCTAAATATTAAAGGAATTTCTTATTCCTCAGCAGCAGAGTCTCTGCTGGTTTCTGATAGAAAGCACATAGTTACAACGAAGGAATAATAATGCACCGCAGATGGTCATTAAGACAAACAGGGCACGACATGTTTCCAAGAGAAAGCTTCTAGCTACGTTTCAGAGACCCGATAACATGTCAAATGTAATAAACTCAATTGCCTGAAACAAATCATTAATTTCATCTTTTTGTATCGTTATATCTGTTTTGCCACAACGTATCCTAATGTAGTCCATGAGACATATATGGGAAAAACTTGTAGTAGTTACCAAAACCATGAGGTATTCAGCAAACATTGCATCAGATTTAGTATTTTTGCTTGGTATATAAAACTAGTGCACAAGTAATTAATGCTGATTTTTTGCGTAGATTTTATCAGTTCCAAATAACTGCTTAAGAAAGATCCCAGAAACGCAAAAGGTGCGCTCTGCTGCCTTCTCCATGCAGTTGTCTCTCTGGTATACTATGAATCCTAAGCTCATACCATGGACTAAAGGAGAACCACTCCCTTAAGTTGGATGCATTTCAGCCTACTGAAAGGATCAACTTTCAAGAGGGAACCCTAGCTCTTCAAAGCCTGAAACCAGCTTTAAGCAACGGTGTATCAGTCCTGCACTCAGGCCTCCACATCAGCATCCATACACTAGGGAAGGTTCATGTGAAGAATAAGTGAATGATCTGGGGTGCTCAGAACCCCACTTTCAGAAAGCAACAACTTTACTGCACTGCAGGCCTCATCCATCATTTCCAAGTTATTGCAAGTTTTGCCTCCGATTCGTAACTCAAGGTTTTCTTAATGTTTAGCTGCTCAAATTGGAAAAAAAAAAAAAAAAAAATCTAAAGTACCCACAATTAGCAGCATTTTGTTTTAATGCCAGCCGAATGATTTCCTCTTTTTAAAGGCTAAAGCGATGCTGTGGCATTCTCTGGGGACTTAAAAGAACTTTTATTTCCCACAAAGGCATTTATGGACTGATAATAAGAAGAACTCTGCCATAACTACCTTCTACACGTTGATATGCCTGTGCTTCTGTTCAGAAGGACCTCTGAGCTTTTAAAACTACAGCAAGCTTCAGGAGAGAAAAAAGTTTATTTGTTTTCTCGCTTAACCACAACACGTTTATACCCCGTCCTTCGAAACGCTTCTTGCTTAAATGCAATTCAGAATAATCAAGTGCAGTCAAAGTTTTAGTTGGCGAGGGGTTTTTTTTGAGCTGAAACATTCCCAAACTCCAGTTCACAAAATCAGCTTCACGTGAGTTTTTGTTTCTCCGTGACATTTCTATGTCAATAAAATCCCAGTGGAGATAAAAGAAAATCAGGAAGGACAGCGAAAAAAGATGATAAAGTTGTTGCACACAGCCAATAGTGGAAAGTCTATAAAAGGCAAAAACAGTCACAGTTTTCCAGCTGAAAATCTTGTCAGAGAATACTTAATTTCTGTGTCCAATATAGTTTTGGGTTTTAAACTCAAAATCTAGGGAAGGAGAACAGCCAAAACCCCAGCGGTCTCCATAATCTTTTCAGAAGTAGGACAGTCAGAGTTAAACCTCAGTTCTGCCTCTCACTGAGGTCAGAAATTAAGTCTATCTTCCATATCCCAGACGCTCTTCCTCTTTCCACTCTTCTGTCAAAAATATTAAGACGTATAACTTTCATTCTAATGGAAATAATTAGGAAACACTTATGTTTTTGTATGACAGAGTTCTTTTTCTTTAACCAGCCTTTCTGAAGAGTCTTCCAAGTAACTTTGCATTACCATCCCTAAGAGCTATTAGCTGGCATCTCGCTCATCAACCTACACTCTTCGGACAGATTTCACAGACTACTGCATTTGACAACAAACATTCTACAAAATTATAATCGATTATCAGTGATTTAGAAACTAATCAGTAGGACAACTACTGCAAACAAAATATAGCAGGGTGTGCTTTGAAGCTTACATGTGGGTGGCATCAACAGAAGCTCAAGAATTTTGTTAGCAGCATATTTACAGACACCCAACACACGGTAAGCCCTTGCATACCTCCATAACCATCTGGCTGGCAAGGAAGTGGCTGTTTAGAGATCAGATACCAGTTTAGCTTTCTAAAAATTACTTAATGATATCATCTCTTAGAACTCAGATGCAACAAATCTATCAGCTTCATGATCAGCACCTAAAACAGACTTTCCAGCGACCAACAGCAAAATTAGCAATACCTCATCCGACCTCAGACCAAGTCTCTGGGACAGAAAAAGATTTCAAGCATGATACTTACGTATTCCATTCACCATATCGTTATTTCTACTACTTTTTTAGCATATAGTAAATAAAATAATTTTAGCCTACCAGCTAAACCCAGGTTCTTTAGTCTTCTCTGCAATGACACAGTGAGGACCTCCTGCCAGTCTGGATGTCATTTGATAGTGAAGAAGGATTAAACCCCCGTATAGGGACAGCAAGTAGAGTTCAAGAAAACTCCCTGCCCACAGCCTGTCCCCACTACTGAAGGGTGTGCAGCGTGTGTTACCTTGAAATAACCTGAGACCTGCTAGTGAAGACCCACATGTGCTTTACCTGCGTGCTCAAAAGCATCACTGCAAACCAGAGAGGCAGAAAGACTAAGACAGGTTGACAACTGGTCAATTGGCATGGCTTAACTCTTGGTTAATGTAAAAGAATAGCATCCAGTTTCCCATTAGATGCTGATGTCACTTAAGGACAGCATGAACACCAAACACGAGCTTGCCGATTTTTACTTCTTTCAATCATTCAGTGAACAAAAGAAGGTTTAATCAATTTTTTTTTAAGAGGCAAATATTCATTAAATATGTACTCAAATAAGTTATTTGTGCATCCCTCTTTAATCTAGAGTGAAATACCTTTTGCAACATGCTGGCCATTTAAATGTCAATTCTTCATGTCCCCTTCAGTTACTTACCTACAAAAAAAAAAAAAAAGAAAAACACATTAATTTTCTACATTCTCAAATCTACCATGAATACGTATCTTGCTCTCCACTGCTCCCCTTTAAATTTTCAGTAGTTATAAATTAGGCAAGACTATTAGGGTAATAGGGTTTGGTTATGTTATTAGTTTAGATAACATGTTTCCACTTCTGACTCAGCTAAGCATTCAGTAATTGATTTTGAGAATTTTTTCTTATTGCATTTTTTCCTCCCCAGTAAGTGATTTCTAAATAAAAGCTACTTGATGCCCTCAATAATTTGATTTCCACATTATGTGTATTTACTCTGGAAAAAGAGTCATAATCGCAGTCGCAGTAATAGAACTATAAACATTCAGCAAAAGTACCCCAATGTGGTCTTCAGTACAGAAATTTATGCAGACATTTGTGCAATTTCTTAACAGCTATTAGCAAGGAAAAAAAAAAAAAACCACACCACGTTTTGAGCAGAGCGCGCACAGGACAGCAAACCACGAGAGTCTAGCAGACAGATTAGCTCTATGAACTCAGGTACAGCTTTCCCACCGATCTCCATAGGATCCATATTTTAACCACCGAGTTTCTTTTCAGTTCCGTCATTAGTCTGTCATGCCTTTGGAGATTAAACAATGGGTTTGACAGTAACTACCACCACCTGAGGAGCTAGTTAGTAGTTATTAATGGTAAAGTAGAAAAAAAGCTTGCTGCCAACAATGCTTGCCTCTTCACTCATTCACTACGCAATGATTTCATCCTCCTTACTAGTCCTCCTTTTTCCTCCCAAGCTATCAAACCATTTCAGAAGTCGGCGCTCTCTTCTTGCTTTTACTATGCTTCATTTTAGAAAGGAACTGTTGTATTCAAGGCTTTTCCCTTCCAAACTTCAAATTCTCAACAATAACCCTGTCAACATCCAGACATAGCCAAAATTTGTAATCCTTAAGTGATTGAGTTGAGGTTATCACAAAGGATTAGACTTGTACTTCAGGTTTGTCCAAAGGATAAAATAAATACATTAATCCATTCCGCAGTCCTGTCATTCTCTGCACTGTATAGAAACAGTTTTGGTTACTTACAACATTAACTACCGTCCTAAAGCACTTGTAGAAATGACTGCAAATTAAAGTACAACTTCTGTGACAGAACAGACAGCTGTCAAAAAGTCTTGGCAATACTAGCAAGCAATAAATAACAACAGCCACAAAGACAGACTGACCAGTGCACATCATTCGCCAAGCTGGAGCCCCTCTAGGCTCCTGACTCCAACAAGTCAAAATGGTGAGCTGGTTTGCAGACTGATAAACCTGGGTTTCGTATGAGGCGGCTCGAATTTCTTCATTTTAGGGTTTTGTTTGCTTCCTTGCTTTATAAGGATCGTGTCTTTCAGGCTTTTTGCTTAAGGGAAAAGGACTTAAAACATATCTGAAAAATCAGAACCTGAAACAGTTGCGTAGGCATGCATTCCTGGGAGGAAGAGCTGCAAAGGTGAAATCCCAAAGGAGAGACTACTGGCGCTGCTAAATTCAAGTTTCATCTGGAAGACACTGGAGCAACAGTATACATAAGCCCCCAAAAGCAGTAACAGAACTACACCCTGCAGTCAGGAGGGGCGAGAGCAGCATATGCACGACAAGCTCAGAGCTCTCTTCCACGGAAACATGGTTTTCTATGTCATTATACGCTGCATCTGTTTTCAACACCACCTTTCCAAACCAGCCCTGAACAACAAGCATGCATGTGTTCAGAACCTCCTCAAGGTCCCATCCTCCCCTTCTCACCCAGGAACCCTTGTACCCAGAGGCCGAGCACCCAGATGGGTAAAACCTCCGGCGCAGCCTGGAACCGGCCCGTAGGTGCCTAGCACAACGACACAGGCAGAAGCATCTTTGCTCAGACCTCGGTGACGGCACCTGTTCTTCTCCATAACCCATACGAGGAGACTGGACAACAGCCACAGCTGTCAACATCTGCAAATCTCAAACGAATCTCAACTCATATTTCTCCCATCCACACGTCATCCAGCACTTTTCTATGATTGAATCGCATTTGTTATTACTTCTTTTCTATACTCAAACTGAAAATTATTTTTAAAGCTTACGATACACCCTATAAAAGGTATTATTGTCTTGGACTAGACTTCTAGCCTAGACTAGACTTAGATCCTTCAACTACCCAAAATATATCCTTACAAGGACCGATTCTGAGAAGAAAAATATTTCATATTGCATCCATACCACCTACTTTTGCCATATGCTGGCTTTTCAGATGTTTTCTTAACCAATACCACCAGTAGAAAATGGTAAAAAACATAGGTGAAACCCGTAACAACTAAAAAGCTTTCATATCCGATCAAAACCTCATCTGAATTTCTTTAAATCATAACCCCATACTTTCGAGCATTACGCTCGCCCAAACCTTCCGAAAAATTTCGGATGGAAATGTCACTTTTTCACATTATGTGCTCACACTGAACAGAGTGTACAGGCTCAACATTAACTCTGCCTATACTCAACTAACTTTATTTTAGACTGAATTTTAAATCACTGCCAAATTCAGACATCTACGGCACCAGTTCTGCTGCTTCCACCTCCTGTCAGCCTACTCTGTGATGCCTCTGAATGAACACTTTCTTTTTTCCTGGCAGAACTCATGTTATCATCCTCTTTCAAAGCAGAAAATTTTGATCCTCTAGCCCATATGCACGCACATTTAGTCTTTTTCAAGAGAACTCTAACTGCCAGCTCCAATTCATACTTCTGCAGGGTACAAGCTCATTTCAGAATTTATAACGTTATTGTGCTTAACTACAAGATGTACTTAGCTGGATTTAAAATGTACTACTATAGACTTTTGTCCTTTAAATGACAGCTCAATGTATTATTGCCATCTGACTAGAACTGTCTGATGAAATGTGCCGGTTTTCAGGTTTGGTTCATTCCTCCCTGCTTTCCCCTTTAAGGGGAAACATAGCTCTCAAGGTTAGCAAAAAAAAAAAAAAACCAACCAAAAAAAACCCCACAAATTAATCCTATTTATCACAGGCACTGTCATTGCAAACAACTGCAGGAAAACTAGCAATGATTACCCGCATACCCATTCCACAAGTAATTCTGAGTGATAACAAAAACTGGAGTGACTTTCTTGCATTGCCTTCCTTGCAGTGTAAAAATTTGGGAGGGCCCCATACAAAAAAGTACACGTTAAACTCGAAGTACTACAGCTAAAAGCTTATTTTTGTGGAAAAAAAATATCTTTGTCCTTAGCCATTTGGCAATTGTTACACTGATTCAGCTGCCTGGGGCTTATACCAGAGGAGCTGAAGTCAAGACAAGCGCCCCTTGTTGTGCATTAAGAGTAATCATCGAGAACGCACATAGTTCAGATGTCCTTTGCCCATTCCCGCTGCAGATCACAAGCATTCCACTCAAATGAGGTGTACATTTCTCTTTTATCAGTGAAAACCAGTTACTCAGGGAAATATTGATCAGACAGACTCCAAAGGAGGTGACTCATACTCAGATAATGAATCCCACACCATTTCTTTCACGTCACGTCCTTCGTTTAGCACCTTGGCAACCCAAGGCATCTAAGACTGTATTGATTCAGGAACTGTTCAGTGCAGATACAGGACGTAAGCTGTTAGACTTCGGTCGGCATCTCAACCGCTTCCTTCGGGGAACACCAAGCCACGGTCAAGCTGAAGGCACACTTGTTTGTGGGCAGGTGTTGCTCGCTGCTCCTAGATTCTTCTCAGCTATTACCAGGCTTTACAATTGTCCCTGCTTTGAGTTGACAGCAACAGCTACCGAGCTTGACTTGTGCAAGTAACCCAATTCTGTGCATTTCCGCACATGATTAAATGGGACAGAGACATGGTTTGAACCTCTACTTGTTTAAGAAAGCAGTTAAGCACATGCCTGACCAAAGTTCTGAAAACCTGGTGCGCGCATTACCCCGTGGAAGAGCCGCCTCTCAGTAACTCAGCCGGCTGCCAAAGCACGCAGTAGATCTCCACGGATCCGTTTCAAGAACACAAAGTCTTGAAGAGTACCTTCTTTCCCCCCAGCACTCCCCTCAACCACCACCCCAAAAAAAGTTAGATAGATATCTTTGGCCCTGGGTAGCATTCCGTATCTAAACCAGTCAAACGTAGATTTCATGCTTCGATTGGGCTGAAGGCTCAAGGTTGGGGGGACTATGTTGAAGATCCTGCTCCGAACCGGGTAAAACAAGCATTTGAGCTTTATGATGCCAACACACCATGCCAGAACTCTTCCTGGTCACCGAGCTCTCAGATATTCTGGCCAGGCATCTCAGTTTTTTCTGTGGAGCTGCTCCACTTACTACGTTTAAATATTTATTGGGTTGGAGAAAGAAGATGCATAATGCGTATTATAAAGCAGGGAAGAAATCAGAGTAACTGACGAGCCCTTAAAAACTACATTACTGTCTCCTTAGAAGTGAATCCAGCAGTGCTGGTAAAAGATGTTGAAATGACTAATCTGCAAGTTAGGCTGCACCTCTTGTACGAAGAGCCACTTGCGTGTCTTTTCACACTCCCTCCTCCCCCTTTCTCCACGGCGTACAGTGTATTACAAACCACAGGACTGCCAGAAATGCTACCGTACACAATAAGCATGGCTTTCTTCTTCTCCAATATTAATTTTGAAGAATACGATATCTGACGTAGAGAAAGAAAAAATGAACGCATTAGGAGTAGGTGTCATAATACCGCCTTCATCCGTAAGACTCTAAGCCTCACCTTCCTCCAATTTTAGAGGAGAATAAAGACACAATAGTAATTATGAATCAGGGAGGAAATCAGTACAACAGCTTAAACACTGAGCTTCTTGTGAAATAGGATTAGCGCTAATGGATGAAGCTGTCTCTTGTCTGCCTAACAATTAGAAGTGAGCCTCCAAAAGTTCTGACTGGAATTGTATTAACTAGCAATTACAGACATAAATAGCTATGAGACTGAAATCATATTTTTCCTACTACAGCAGAAGACTTCAAATGAAAATAGTTTAGTCCAAATCCGTATGCTGCCATCTGCTCTGTGAAACACTGACAAGTCTCCTCCTTTCAGGATGTGTCCACCAGATTGGATTAAGAAGAAGCTGCCTTACCTTCGAAGTACTCATTCCAAGAGTCAGCAGTGGCTGGTAAAGTGCTACTGTCGTACAACGATCCCCCTGTTAACTGCTTTGGCTCATCCCGTGGCTGCCAAATAATCGTGTTCTTTGGTTTCCATGCCCATTCTCATTAGGCCAGGCTCTTGCATCTGCTTAGAGCACCTTAGGCAAGAAGCAAACACTGTGGTTTGGTTCATGTTTTAAATTAGAATGTGATTAAAAAACACATTCTTCCAACCTAGTAACTTTTATCCTTCGCTGTAACGTCTTGTGTTTACTAATCTTATTTTGAACTAATCCTTTAAGAAATTCAGTGTTATTTTTTCACTCTCTCTTTCCTGCAAGGATTTATCAGTCTTCCCTTACTTTTGTTCCTTGATACCTTTTTACTTGTTTATCCTGATACCTGCAACTCACTGAAGAAACAGCCAGAGAACAGCTATATTAAATCCGATTTCTTATTCCTCCAGTACCAAACATAACACACTTGGCACAACCGTGATGCTCACCTCAACATTCCTAGGTGGAAAAAGAGTAAAAGAAAAACGACACTTACCGCTATTAGCTATCGGAATAATTGTCTTTCTCCTGTATAAAGGAGGTAAAAACTGTTTTACCTTGGAAAACAAAGTTCTAAAGCTCTGTCTGGGTGCTTGAAAGAGAGAGAAAACCACAGAACTAGGTACTCCATAGGTTTTTGGCACATTCACACACACACACCCCCCAGATTCACGGGAGATTTTCCACGTAAAAAACCCCAAACATCCATGTGAAGGTTCCTAAATAATTTTGAATATAGTCTCCAACTACTGGCTATCGCCTGGAGCACCTGCATCTCTCTAGGTACGTGTCTACAAGCAAGGTCTCTGTGGTTAAACCCCTAACTTTGTTCATATGACCACTGGGACAGAGAGAGGATGGATAACAGGGAGAAGCAGGCAATCGGCCTAGCAGCATCCTCCTGCTCTTGGAGATGAACTAAGCAAAAAGAAAGCCTGGGAAAGGAGACTTAGAATGGAGGGATCCAGGCAAGAGAGTGAGGATGGCACAGGAAAAACTCTATAGGGGTGCGAGGCATAAGAAAAGAGGTGAAGAAAACCCAAGAATGAGATGTTCTGAGGAACAGAAATTAAGGATGTGCAAGCAATCACTATTTGCTTACTACCACACTACTACGTGGAATTCCTTTACACCTATTTCCCTCCAAAGCTGCATGGAGAACTGATAATCAGCACAGGCTTCCTGAGAAGAGGATGCAGGTGCCAGAGGGAGAGAAGGCCAGCAGGAACGGGCAGGATGGGCAGGGTGTGGGAGAGGCCACGGAGGAGGACGTTGCAGGGCGCCCGGGAGTTCACACGTCGCAGGCGTTCGCTGCACTCAGATGTCACTGCCCTGTCCCCTCCAGCTTGGCTGGTCTCACTCCTGCCCTTCCCGAGCAACAAAGGCACCAAAAAGTACACAGCAAAGCAGAAACTGAAGCCCTAAATCTTCTGGTCTCTCTTTGGAGTTGTTAGCTTTTGAGACATGCTAAAATGCAAGCTTTGGGAGAAAACAAAGTTAAAGGAAAAATAATTATTCTGTGGAGAAAGGGGTTTTTTTCCCCCCACCAACAGGAGCAATCTTAGTATACTGACTTCTGAAAGATGGTGCAGCTTCATATGAACTCAGGCTTCCAATGGGGATGGGGTTTTAACACCTTTAGTCCAAGCTCCATCACAGCACTCTTACTTCATGGAGTCAAAATCTGTACTACTGCTTTAATCTTAGATTTTGACTCACTCCAAAGAGCCATCACACAGAGCAAGTTGCAAGCCAAAATAACAACCTACCAGAAGACACAGTAATCTTAATTTATATATATAATTTATATATAGCATTCTGATACTGAACGGATGGTCCTTTGTGGACTTCTTGTCTGGGAGACTTACACATAGGAGTAGGGGTGCATTAGCTGTCAGAACCTTTGCTTTGTATTTCCCAAACAAAAACATCACCAGTGAGATTTCACTTACTGTTGCTCAGTTCTTTACCGACTCACAGTGGTTAAAATCCACACCTGGTGACCATATCTAACACATGAAGTTCAATATTAAACCCTACAGCGTAGTAAAACTGAATACAAATCTTCACTTGTATCCCCAAGACCATTATGCACTGCCTAAAATATCAGAAGTAATGCATTAAAAGCAATGTACCTATTTTTCTGCTTAAGCACTTCCAAACCAACTGCCTCTGCATCCTCCTTTTCAAGAGCTCTACAGCCAGCTTCTTCTTCTCTGTAGCAAACAGTTTCAGCACCCTGGCAGGGCACCGAGTCACCGGGGTCACGGAGAAGGAGAACAAACGCCGCCTTTGTGCGGGTTCCTTGGAAGGCAGCAAGAGCTCGGCTCACGGATACAATACTGTCAGGGACAGTGGCAGTTGCACAATATGACCCAATATTCAGAGCACCGAAAGCACCAACTCCTTCGCTTTGACACAGGCTTTCCAAGTCCAGAGCTCTTCTCACTATTTTCAGTTAAAAAGAAAAAAATCCTCCAAAAAAAAAAAAAGCTCTTGTGTCTAACTGGAGCTTTAACATTACAGAGCCTAATTCTGCACACTCTTTGAAGCCATCGGTACCATTCGTAAGAATAGCATCTGTGTCAAAAGAGTAATTTACTCTTCTTCCTAACCCTAAGCATCACCAAAGATAGTTTAATAGGTTTTGAACAGTTTAAATCCACCATGTACTTATAGCTGTCTACCTTGGAGAACAACCGAGTTTCACATTAACAGCAAATTAATGGTCTTGCAAATTCCAGTTAAATCTTGAGGGTAGGGTGGCAACCCAATATACTTTTTTTTATATACACACTATATATAAAAAGCTATAATGCTGTGGTTTGTATTTGTTTTCCTTTTTTATGATTACATCAATCCTAAATGCACTAAAGTGCAAGAGTCTAATAGCTGGATCCAAGGTACCTACTGAAGTAAATTGAGGCATTAGTAGGAAAGCAATCTATTTAATCCTTTAGGGAAAGGGAGACAATATTTCTGCTCCTCCAGCATGAAAAAGAACAAGCAAGAGAGAAAAGCTCATGACATCTTTCTTTCTAGAGCAGCTCTGAACTCTCCTGCCACACCACCTTTTTGCAACTGATACATGAAAAAACCATTTGAAATTTCTGCTCCTCACACAGATCGGCACTTAATTAATTCCAGTTATGCTTAATGAAATCTATACATTGAGCAAAGGGGATTTCATGGGAGAACCTAGAAACCATTTACTAGAGCGCTACGCTGACATCAACCATTACGGAAAGTCTATTTTAATGCTACTTTTATTTTGACACAAGTAGATGAGGTGCAATAGCGGCACAGTTGCACAGTGCAGTTCCACCTCAACCTCACCTTTCATTACTGAAGGGACAGTACCCATTGACTGTGTCCAGGCTAGCTGACAAACTTGTGCTTGCTACCAAGCACTTCTGAAACATCTCACCTCCAGAGTTCTCTTTTGGAAATGGACAAAACATTCTGAATCACCTCTTATTTTTCCTGCCCTACGACAAATTACTTCACAGGTCTCAAGGAGACCTGGACAAGATAGCCTCATGTCACCCCCACTGTCAGGGGTTTTTTCTTTGTTTGGGTTTGAGGTTTCTTCTAATGCAATAGGCAAGACTTGCTATAGTTAATCCTATTTCCTCAAGCATTGCACCAGCAGCTTTATTTAAGGACCAACACATCATTGTTCCCAACACAGACACAGCAAAAGACCGTCTCTGCTTCAAGAGACTGGAATCCAGAACTGATTCTGGACTGGAACAGGACAGCAACAGCAAAGTACAAGGAAATGAGGAGGCACTCTTTGACATCATAACAAACGGACAGGGCTGAACACATGAAATCATAAAACATACTCACTGAAAAGCATGCTCTATAGAAACCATGGTAAAATACCATCAGAAGAATGCTGCCCAAAAATGAAATGGCTTTGCATATATCTGCATACAATGAAAGCAGAAGGCATACACTTGTAAGCTTCTGTTTGAAGGGCAATGAATATTTTAAGTTCATATTATGATCTGATTAGAAAGAGAAGTCAATAATTAACAAAGGGTGTTGTTAGTTAAGAAAGGGTGTTGTTTTGAAGCGGGGAGGGAAGCAGCTCTGGAGAACTCTGAAAGCGATACCTGTTATATTTCATGTTAGAGGAAAAAAATGGAGCCAGCAAACATTAAAACAAAAGAGTAAAGTTAGCTTCATGTTAACACTTTACTTTCATACTACACCTAAAGACTGATTTCGGCAAAGACAACCATTGCATTCATCACCATGACAAAAGCTTGAACGAGAGCTGTAAGGATGATTGAAAAAGGCACGTGCCAAAAACGCCATGCAAGGAAAATCCAGAAGGTTCCGGTTCTACTCATGCAACTGGGTTAAACCCATCTAAGTCCAGACTGACAGTGAAAGAGGCAAACCTGCAGAGACACACACTCACCCCCAGTGCAAGACATGTTTAAGTTACAGGCATAAATCACAGGTGTAACTGTTATTATGCAGAGCAAGAAAAAAAGAAAAAATCAAAAGTGGACTCAAAGGAAAAGGAAGAAGTGAAAGCTCTGCTGTAGTCTTATCAACATAACAATCCAAATATAGACAAGGTGTCTAGAAGTGGCTAGGACGTATTTCGGTTTGGACTAGAGACCCGAGGTTGTAAATACCTCAATGTCATCTATACCTTTAGGGTCTCCACATTACTCAGTACTCAGTTTTGAAAGACGACTGTGTAAAACTGGCAGCTATTGCTCAGACCATTAGATCTTCTACCTTTGACATATTAAAACCCCAAACCTGACATTTTCTCTCCAACAATGACATTCCAGAGGGAGAGATCTCACTCATCGCTACATCAAGGGTAATAACTATTGCAACATGAAACCAAACGAGGATCTCCACAAAACTACCCCGTCACAGAAGATGGGGCAGTAGCGAAAAACCGTATCTGCCTTCCTCTCCTGCCTAAGTCCTGATCCAACAAGCTGATTTTCATCCCTGACAGAGAAGCAGCAGCCGGCTTAAGGCCAGCTTCTGCACCTGAGCAGTCACGGCAGAACACAAATCCCACACAGAGAGCACAGAATTTAGCCTCTAATAATGAACAAGAAAGAAAGGAGAGGGAAAAGAATAGCAGGAACAATCAGTCAGTCTGACATTCCTCGCGTCTCTGAGTAAGGTCAGAGACTACAGGTACTCATTAATGGGCCACAATTAGGGAACTGTCCACCATAAATATACACCCTTGCTTCCACCGAGAGCACAGGGAGATTAACATTGAGAACATCTGAAAAAACTCTTAGCAGGAGCGACTGCTAACTCGCCTCCAAATTACTGATAAATTCGTTTATAGCATTAATGTATTCTGACACGTTTTCTGAGATACCTCACTAGCTTTCTTGCTCTGTGACCCAAGAAGATTTTCACACTGGCTCTCTCAGGACAGACGTCCTCTGATGACCGTGCTCATCGTATCACAAGGGACTCCTGAGCCCCAGGGTGACAGCACGGCTTATGTGACATTCACTGGGTGCCAAGCAGCTTTGGACTTCAATATATGGTTTAGGAAACCAAGCTGAAGGACGCACAGTCGGGGCCCCTACTTGCGAGATGAAATTATCTCAGCAGTCATTTCTGTTTGGCTTCCTTCCTATTTTTTATGCTATGTGCTCAAGAGGCTTTAGCTAGCAGCCTTTTATTTAATTTTAATTAAGATGCTGATCTAATTTTTTCAAAAGGAAGCAGAACATAAATGTAGCTTGGGAAGAAAAAAAAATAACCTTCCTTACTAAGTCTAGCTGGACTTGCAAGTTACTGCCTGCTCTATGAGGAGAGAATATTGGGAAACAGGGAGGGACGACACCTCAAGAAGCAAAGAAGGCAATGCCAGAAATGACTGTTTTATTTCAGTTATATGACTCCCCCAAAGCTGGTAGCTCTACCAATTCCTGAACAGCTGTAATATAAAATAAACTGAGTGGAAGGTCACAAAGCTCTCTAGGTGAGGAGGAAGGAATGCCAGTCAGTAAGATATGCCCTTACTATATTAAGGACCAAAGAGGACTTTTGGGGCTCTTTAGCTCACAGGCATAGGTATTTCACTCCTCTCGCTAGTTACTAAGCCATTACCATATTATAAATATATAGCCAGGAGGATGGCTCCACACAGCACAGTCTGAGGATTCAGCCACTTATGACCTTCAGGTCAACATTTCCTCGTTCAGTTTGAAAAGCCTAGTGAAGGGAAGTTTCCTTACAGTCTGGGGAGCTGTAAAGGGCAAGTGCCATAGGGCAGAAACAGAGATTACAATCATTATTATGTTTATTTTTAATCATCATCACCCCAGTAATTTTTCTTTCAATATCTTCTAATTCATTACTTTTATTATGTAAGATAGAAAAAACAAGGGGTCCCCAAAGGACACTATAACTCTTATTTCATTCAATAATGGGGGCGGGGGGAACAGGAGTAAGAAATTCCCGTTAAAACTTGCAGCATCTCTTTCATTTTTTACTCCTCCTAGAGCATAAAAAGGATTAAATCTTTTCCCAAGACAGAGGTGAGAAGGAAGAAGAGGGGCAAAAGGGAAGGAATGAGTGAGCAGCAGTAACACCCTTTCTTCAGACCCCCCCCCCCCCCCCAAAAAAAATTGTTTCAGAAAAAACTTGAAACCATCTCTTACAAGTGGAACAATCTGCTCTGAGCAAAGGCCACGTGTTTTCCCCCTACGTTTGCCCTTCTAGAAAAAGAAGCTATCATTCACCTGTAGACAGCCTGCCTATTAGCTGTCATATTTAAAGGTGGAGCGTGCCTGCCGCACTCTGCCTGCCTCCCCTGGTTTTGACGCATCTGCAGCAGGAACAAGCTCTGCTCCCAAAGCCCTGCCAGCTTCATTACGTTACCCCATGCTTTCAGCAACACTTATTACATTAGCTTGCACATTACGCCTGTGGGTCAGAGCTGGCCGGTGCCCAGCCAGCCTGGAAAATGGGAGTGAGCGGGCAGGTCTGCCTGTAAATGGCGAGGCTGTGCAATCAGACTGCGGGCATGTCGAAGCGGTCAGCACAGCAATTTACACCGATCCTTTCTGGGCCTATATTTGGAAGGCCAAATTCAGTGTGATGGCTGTAATTCAAGGAT
>WEKW01003603.1:60339-80292 GCA_013389905.1 Sula dactylatra | reverse complement strand
AAAGCTCTGAATCTCGAAACTGGTGGAAAACACACGAGGAAGTATTTTCTGTCTGACTTGGTTTTAAAACAGGAACTTTTACTGGAAGTTCATCTATTTGGACTTTGCTTGTATTTAATTAAAAAAAAAAGATGATTGAGTGAATAACCTCTGAGAAGAGCCCCAAAAGGAAATGTCAGCATGCACTGAACAGTGCTAGGTTAACGGTTGGACTCTATCTTAAAGGTTTTTTCCAACTTCAACAATTCTATGATTCTATGCACGGGACTTACTGCATGAAGGATATGGTGCCCAACTGAATCTCATCTGGGTTGGGACGAAGCTAAAACATGGCATAGCATTGAGGCTGACCTATAGTATTCCAGATTAAAAAGTTCAAAACAAGCTCTAACTCAAAAACTTCCTATTCTTACGCAAGTCATTTAAGAAAACCAAAAAGCTAGTAGTGACTCCTTTTTTAATCTATTCAAAGAGAACAAGGAATAGAGTTGATAACACACACACAGAAATATAACTCAGAAATATTCCCATTTATCCTATCGTCCTGTAACAAACTTACTTTCTCTACTTCTTTCTTCAGCAGGGGGGAATAAGAACATGGAGAACCTGGAAAGATTTGGTCCAGAGCTCTGGAACAGTAAGAAATATTCCCAGAGACCTTTGATTTTACAATGGCACGACTAACTACCGCAGCAGAACTTCAGAAGTGTGTAACAATGTGTGACTAAGCGCTAGTTACACTGGAGAAATATTTTGCATTAGCCAGAAAAATATATCTGCTTAGCTAAGTCTATTACCTTCAAAACACGTGTGCATTTGCACAAGAAAATAAGCAGGGTCGTGCCAAACAGCCAGGCATCACTTTCAACCCCATTTCAATCTCGTATCTTAATTTCTGAAGCAGAGCCACCACTCTGCAGCCAAATAGCTTTCTCCAGAGCTCCGACAGAGCTTTTTATATTTTTAAACATTTTTTTTTTCAAAAAATTATGTCAAAAGCTATATTTGTAAGCAAAACAAAGTAAGATTGCAAAACCTATCTTGAAAATGATACAGTCTCATGTAATTTTGCCATTTCTCAGCTTGAGAGCAAAAGACGGCGTTTTTCCACATGAAGAATTGCTGACAGATGTTTTCCCCTCTGTTGTTAAACAAAACTTGATAAAAATACACTCAAGTCTTAATAGATCTGGATGTACCCTAAGTACGTTTGCCATTTGATCTGCTGTACGCCTCATAGGCTTTTCTGCCTGCTTGTTCGAGCACAATGCACGTTGGGTACAGTGACAGCTGACAACTGTTTTTCCTGTTTGCAAAAGCTTTACCATTCAACTTGAAGCAAAAGCATTTGTCATGTTGCATGGCAGTGAAGTAGATTTAATCAGATGAGGCCACTAGCGTTGTCAGTGCCAGGCTGAAAGAATTTGGTAGAACAAAAGCTGGATTTATCTCTCTGGGAGTCTGGGCAGGGAGCAGCAGTGTATCTCTGTGAATGCACAAGGGGGAATTTCAAGAGGAGAAGAAAATGAACGCAAGAGAATATTTTCATTACAGTTAAGCCAGAAAATAACTGTTCTTAAGCGACCAGCAGGATGCTCCTGCCAGCTGGCAGCACCATCGTCAGAATTTTGACAACATAAAGTGAACCTCCCTGTCCCTCTTTCAAATGGTACTAGGACAAAAAAGGACACCTTCTGTGTTCTACCGCTACATATTTGTATTTCCAGAATAAGAAGCATCACCAGGTATCTGGTCACATTCAGCGATAAAGCTGCAAAAAATTAAGCTGAATGGAAGGAAGTCCCCAAACTGCAGAGACGATCCTCCAAAATATTCTATTGGGACTCCAAATTCCTTCGAAATCATAACAAAACATGTTGCACCTCTTCTAGCTAATATGTCAGAAACCACATAAAACACACCACTAAAAGAAAGGAAGTCTTCATCATTTGGCATAGCCACCAAGATAATATTTCTTACTCCTTGTATTCTTTTGGACGATAGAGTCGTTCCAGAAGATTTACACAGGAAACTTCTGTTCAGAAGAAAAATAATAAACTCACATATGCAAAAAATCAAGTTGGAGACTTGCAGCCTTTCCAACCCCCAAGAGCAAGTGAAAAACACCACAGCTCCAACTTCAGAGCTTTGCTGATTTACATCAGCCTAATACGGTTCCTCATTAAATCCTTCCCTGTTAAGGGGATGCTGGTGCAAGAGGAAGGAGCCCCACAACTAGGGTAATATAGAAAGTCAAGCTGTGGTTCCGACCTGCTACAAATTGGGATGGGGGAAGGACCAGAAACACATTTTCTCTTAGTCTGTGAGACACAACGTGAAAAACACAGCACCCAAATCAGAGAATATTCTACCTGGACATTATCTCGTCTTCGCACATGAAGATTCAGAGTTTTACATCCGCGTCAGAGAGAGAACAGGAAACCGAGCGGTTTTAGTGAGCAAGAGATTGGACGCCGAAAATAATGTCTTGATGCACGGATACTCTCTTGCATTATTTTAAAGTGGCTGTTTAAATCTCCCCGAGATTTAATTAACTGGTTGCCAAAGGTCAGAGAAAGAGGCCCCTGGATTTTGTTTAGAGTGTGCTGGTATAGCTGGTTCTTTGGCACAACGCAGCCCAGTTCTTGGCATTACTATACTGAAAGCTGCCTACGGTTGGAGTTGGAGTTCAGCTCTGCATGAAGTGTTGCAACATTCACTCCAACTGTGCTAAAGGAATTCCCCATTTGCTTTCTTCCCCGCTAATTAGAGCGCCACTGGAACAAAGCACGGCCTTTTGAAAGGTGCAGCATGTCCTCAAGTTCTGCTAAGTCCGGGAGAGGTATGGGATACTTTGATCCACTTGGAAGATCACCCTTACCTCCGAGAATCAGCCTGTAAGCAGGACAGTATTTATCGAAGTTAAGTAACATTTTCAACCTTTTTCTAACTTGACAACCTACAGGCACCAATATCCATCTAGACTTAATCTAGTCCTTAATCCAGGAGATGCAACAGTTACGGGAGCAAATGACTGTGCAGTTTGGTAGAGACTTAACTCACTTTTGGAGATACCTGCCTTGAGTGGCATACATTTCATATGGACACGTCTTCCAGTACGCTGAGGCAGAACGCAATATCCAAAGCAACGCCTCCGAAGTCACTTGCAGAAAGTCTGCATTTAAGATCCTGTTATAAAGCCCCGATACAACATTTAAGTGTTTGGAACCCTACTGCACCTTCAGACCATGCAGCTTCTGAACCCAGGCCCACCAGAACGGAGCTCACCTTTATAATGCAACAGGCTTAAGCAACTTTTATAGGTTTAGTCTTGATTTCAAACTGAAGAAATAGAATTTTAGAAGAAATGTCAAAAACCCTTCAGAAATCCCTTGCAGTTTAATTTACCCTGAACAGCCTGAAAGCCACCTAAAATCTAATATTTCTTTAAATTAACTTAGAAAAATGTGGAAATCAGATGTCTTCATTCTTGCGTGATGCCATAGCCATGGTATGCTTTATTTGCATCCAAGGAAAACACCTGCTGGGCTTCTGGTTTTAGCGTGCCACATGGCTCTCCGATTCCAGCTGCACAGCAGGCGAGTCGGAAGATCAGCAGCGCAGGCCCGAGGGTCTGTTCCTCTCGCCACTAACGGCATCAGCAGAGGATTTGCCGCTGTCTTGCTTTGCTTGCTGAAGCAGGTGAAACCTTTCACCGCTGTTCAGTAAGCATTCTCTTGTCAATAGAGGCATCAGCATCCCCCTCCTGCACCGCTGCTTCTGGTTGTACTGTTTTAATTAAGCAGCATTCTACAACGACTAGCAGAGTACACACAAACCACTGAGTTTATTTAGGATACTCGGCAAATTATGATAATCGTAATAGAATTTATTTCAATGCCTTGAGACTGAAAAGCAATTTCCCGTTTTTTTACGCTTGCAATAACAACTTTAAGTTCAAATATTGCACGTTATAAGAAAGAATTAAAACATTGTTTCTTTGTTGTTTTGCACTGATGTTCTATAACTAAGTTAAACTGTGACTCTGTACTTGAATATTAAGACTATTTACTATATCTCCCTTTTAAAGGGCAGAAAACAACCGGTCAATAAAATTAACGCGGTCAATGTTTACGTACCAAATGCAGAATATTGAAACGCACTATTTTAACTGCTATCAGTTTTCATGGCTTGGTTTGCTGAACTGGTATTTGAGCAGTAGACTTCACTTCTGCTGCAGTATAAACCTAGATTCATTTTTAAGTCTATTTCTTTTTCAACTTGATAAAAATTTATAGAGTTCTTACATTATTAATGAACTTTTATGCTTCTGAAAGTGAGCTTTTTTTTTTAGAAGACAATAGCAGCCAACCTAGTGGGGAGAAAAATTAAAGCTGAATTTCTTCCAAATGTTTTATATCGTCAGTAAATTGACATCAAGACCAAAAAAAATGCAGTAGGCTCACCACTCAACACTTTATAGGCCAACACATGAATTCAGACATGGGATGGGAGATGCAATAATATCAGTAAAGTAATAACTACTGCAACCACACCTCTCCTTAGCATACAAGATGCATCTTATTTTCCTTCTGCCAGTAATTTAACTATTTGCACGCAGGTCAGGTTTTTGGAGACTTGACGCCAGAATTTCAGCAGCCTCTTCAGGAGGGTGGCCAAAATCCCAGGGCCAGCCCCTGGGAATCACAGAGGAAAACGACGCAAAGGGGCAACCAGGGACCAAAGAGGACCAGGTAAGAACAACAGTATCAGGCCAAAAAAGCCAAGAAGGGATGAGGCTGGCAAGGTTTTGTTTCCCCTCAAGAAATTCCACCTAAGTCACCAGCTGCAGCAAACTGCAGCGACACGACAAGCACGTGCTTTGCTTGTGAGCCAGCCACTCCCGCTCCAAACTCGCTCGCATCAAGCTAACATTAACAGTGTAGACAGAAATATAACAGATAACACAATTTCAGAATAGATTTTAAAAAGTGTGAAGGAAGAATATTCCTCTAAAACTCATTCCCCATTTCCCAGGTATTTATTCTTCAGCTCCCTTTATATATTTTTTCAGCACTGTCCAAAAAAAAAAGAAAAAGATTTTAGAGTACAGCTGCTTTCCTTAGTGTTTCAGAAATCAAGCTTCTGGTCTGTGTTGGCACAGAAATCTGCCCAAATAATCAAGTCTCATCTTTATCCAGTCGAAACAAACACAAGACTGACTGTTCTTCTGTCTTCTCAGACACATCTCTCTGAATTCCTTACTTATTATTTTCTTAATCACAATATTAATTTTCACTTAAAAAAACATAACTTCTCTTTGTATACTAACTCCTGATACCCAGGAAACAACAGCTTACAAGAGTTTTGTTCAAAAATCCCGGACATTGCCTTCATTCTGATCCCAAAAAACCCCGCGATCGATTCCAGCAAGCAATAAAAGCAGCACTGCGTACTTCTGAAAAATCTTACTGAACGCATGCAAAGGCCACACGTGCTTTTACGTCCTTCTCAGGGACGCAAGCTACCAAAATAGGAGAACTTCATTTCTGAAAGTCTATCAGGTTGCACTGGACATACACTATTGTCAAAATAACGTCCAATTCCTTTTCCAGTATGAGGGGTTTTGCACCTTCTGTAGGCTTCCCTGCATATACGTTTGTATATCTCGGCTTGCCACGCAAATCTATCGTGCAAAAAGATTATCTTTTCCCATTTGAAATAAATCATTTCCTATTGCAAGTAGAAGGGAATAGTAGGCTATCACAAAGAAAAACGTGCAGTCAGCTTTCGAAAGGGTGCCTGTAGTTATTTAGAAAGAATAAAAGACAGCTACCTCTCTCTCACATCTCTTTCGGATAACCTCCTCAAGATCAACAAAGGGAAGCCCTCATCTCACCCATTAAATCTAAAAGTAAAGCCATTGTTCAAATTAACTTTCTAAACAACGTTCTGTGTTCATTGACAAGAAACTTCCATTAGAATCGGTCAAGAATCTTCCCACAAAAGAGTTGGAAAATTCAGACTGGTTAACTAGCAGACCTTCATCTCATTCTTCAGTTTTGACAAACTAATAGATTTCTTCCCAGCAGACTTGGGAATGGTTGCACGCGTTCCAGACGGCTACAGAGAAAGAGGGAACTTGGTAAACAGTTACTTAACTGTTAGTGTGGAAGATTAACTTTTATTTTGCTACCCTGGAACTTCAAGGGTCTCTACCACATTGCTCTTCAGCATTTGGTTTAAAGACACATGGGCTTTAGGTCACAAAAAAAAAAAAAAAAAAAATCATTCCTTATCCAGCTCATAATCTCACCCAGCTAACCTGAGTAGATACAGATACCCACATCTCTGCACCTCTTCCACTATTGTTTGGGTTTGGTTTTTTTTCACCCCTTCTATTTAATCAACATAAAAGAGTAAACAGTTTGAAATTTATCAGGCACATGAACCTTAATGGGGGTTTTTTGGGTGGTTTTTTTGTTTGGGTTTTTTGTCACTGTTTCAGGTGGGGTTTTTCTGTGATTTTTTTTTGTTTTGGGTTTTTTAGTGGTTTGGGTTTGGGTTTTTTTTGGGTTTTTTTTTGTTTTGTTTTGTTTTGTTTTTGTTTTTTTTGTTTTTTTTTTCTTTAAATATTAGAAGTCTGAAACTGAACTCAAAATGCACCAAAAGTAAACTTAAAATTCCAAAGAGTTGTGTTCTACAGTGCTACTGCAGGACAAACATTTGTCATAGCAGCATCCAGAATGGAAGCTGCCTCTTTCTACATCAAAGATTTTCCCCTCTGAAAATCCTGATGATGGGACATCATCATGATGAGGGGACAAAGCTCACGTGCTTCTTTAATCTCTGTCTAGCAAAAGACATGCCTCTCCCCACATCCCCCTCTTTTGTATTTCAGCCTTTACAACCCCAGCAGTAGTACTTGGCTGTGCAGGCATTCCGGTACGCAGTGCTGCTCTCCTGAAGGGTCATCATCTTCTTCCATTTGGTACCTTTGTGCACTTGAACGTCATTAAGGGTACGCAAGCACCTCTGCCCTGACAAGGAACATCTCCAGGCCATTTCGGACCTTCTACTTCGAAATATTTCTCTAAGATACTTATAAGTCATTGCAGACCCTGGAGCACTAATATGAATAAACATCCATTAAAAAAAAGAAAAAAATCAAACACCTGCACTCTGAATATTTCAAAGCATCACTTGATGCAGGTGACACAGAAACAGGACACAAAGGCCACGTGAATGGCTTGGGTACAAACTGCGTTGAAACACACAGCTGGAATTCAGACGTGGTCAGAAGTCTTAGCCTCGTCCAAGAGCAAATCAAGAAGTAAGGTATTGCCTAACTATAAGCCAGCCCAGGTGGCTTGCAGTCTTACCTGCAGCTTTCCACTGTCAAGTAAGTATATCAGCAGCAAACCTGCCCCCAAGCTTTCACCTTATTCAGAAGGTTCCTTATTCCCCTGTCCCTGTGACTCCAAAGGCAAAAGGCTGTAGTCGTTTATGCTGCCCAGGCATATATAGCCACTGGAACACAGGTTCTTAAATAAAAGCAGACTATTCTCTCTCCAACCCTCCCCGCAAAATAGCTATTTCTCTAGCAAGTTGAAGACTTTCAACATTTGGTTGCGGGTAGGGTCATGTCCCATCCTCCAGCCCTCCTCCCAAGGACAGAATTGCCCTGGCATCCCTGCGTTCTGCCCAGCTACGCGTCTTACTTCAAAAGGAGCGTCCTGATATTAGCAACAGCGGAAAACACAACTGAGACCTCAGCCACGGACCCAAAAGGAGTTTCCATTCTGTCCGAGAAGATACACAACTCTGGGTCTTCCACATCTTGAACTAGTGTCCTAATCCCAGGTTACAGAAATTGGGGGGGGGGGGGGGGTGTGTGTGTGTGTGTGTGTACTAAGAAGTCACCATGTTTTTCTGTATTTTTCACCAAATTAAACCAAAAGTCTGACTCAAAGTCCACAGATATTAGTAAAACTCTTGTATTAACTGTGATAATTCAAAGGCTGTAAGGACTAAACTGTTTTTTTACTCTTTAAAACGCATGAAAATTTCATATCGCCTTTAAATATTTATTGACATTCTTACACTAATATATTTCATGCTGATTTTAAAGAATACAGTACTTTTTCACAACACTTCTGTTAAGTACCGAATGGCTATTCCGCACTCAGGCATGCTCTCAGTACAATGAAAAGGAATTTTTCATCTTGTACAAAGCAGACTATAAACATTGACTACTGCAGAGAAACAATACATTAAGGATGAGTTTTTTCAAAGCTACTTAAGTGATTATGGAGCCCACACAGCTCCCATTTAAATTAATAGAAATTACATGTCTGAAACTCTTAAGCAATTTTGAATACCTCATTATTCTAGAATATATTTTCCCCAGTTTAGGAGTACTAAGCTTAGAGTAGTAAGGTGATAATATTTTATCTCTGATGTGCAATGGAAAGACTTCTCAAAACAGAAGTGAGCTTTTTTTTTTTTAAGATGCTACATTTGTCCTTTGTTTTGTACCCACAGAAGAAAACCCTCCCCATGTAGTATGCTTACTTTTACAGCAAAGCTCTATAAACATGATCACAGTTAAATTTAAGAACAACTGTCTCGTTTCTGCATAAGCTTAATACCTGACTACTCCTTTTCCCTTTCTGCTTACCGTCTTTCACCTGCAAAACAGACGACGTCCAACCTAGATATAAAAAGCAAACCAAAGGCAAATTTCTGAACTGCGCGTTTGCTCTAATCAGTTCGGACAGCGATACCTCTTTCAGCCCTCTCCCCCACACTTTTTTTTTTTTTTGAAGGTTTTTTTAAAGCTGCTAGAGATGCAGCAGAGTAATAGCAGTGCTGCCATTCAGACTGATGTAAGGAAGTTGGGTCTAGAAACAGCAAGGCCATAAGGTAAGGCAGGTGCAAGTTGTTTCCATGATATCCAAACAATAGGTGCAGCCAGTTTTGTTTGTTTACATACAAACAGCCCTGTGTCTTGAAAAAATCCACCTGTTCAAATATTTAATTTAAAAACCAATCTTTCATGTTGCCATAGATGGGTCTAAATATTTTTTTTTTTAAGGAGACAGGTATATGGAGAGCAAAACAGAGAACAGACACCTGAAAAAAAAAGATAAACAAAAATCAAATTAGTAGAAGTCTAGCATATTTCTAGGTGAAAAAAATGTTGTGGTCAACATTTCTGAGACATCACGGTTATCATTTAACCAGTGCTTACTTTCCCACAGAAAGAATTAAAGCTATTTTATTTCACAAGGCCTAAATATGACATGTTAATATAACTGTCACTGCACAGTACGTAAAGCCATGTTTGAAGACTTCACGTGATACACGTCCTAGCACTCAACTAGAAGGTCTAAAACAGCCTGAAAAGGCCAGCTGAAGTTGTAACAGCAGCGTAGCACGTTCAGAAACTAAACTATTCATGTTCAAAACACCTTGCAAATATTGCCCCTTCACACAAAACTTGGTGAGTCAGGGTACTAACATCATCAGCCTTTCACAAACAGGACGGGCTCATTAAGAGGTCATCCTTTAAGTTCCATTCTTGATATTTCAGCTGTCTGTGGGTCATAGTTTAAAGCAGAACACATGGACCTAGCTTAAAAGGGGTAGCTTTAAACTTCCCAGTTTAAAATAAACTGGGAAGCCAGTAAATTGCAACAGAGTCTGCAGAACTGAGCAGCTTGGTTAAGTAAGCAGGACCATGTTAACTGGCTTGGAAACTGTAATGTCAAATCATCTCCACCTCCTTCAGGGCTTTCTCTAGGAGCACGTTGTTGATGAGTGGCACAAGCTTTGCTTCAAGTCGTGGAGACTGCAGACTTCAGCGGGCCCTATGCTAATTCTCACTGAAGCGAGGAAAACAGTAGCTAAAATATTTTAACTGAAACAGATGGCTTGCATTTTCTTAGCTCTCAAGAAAGGCTAAAGATTCTCCTATATTTAAGGATATTCTCATATTCTGTAGTCATGAAACAGTTCAAAAAGCAAATAACAAGCACCTATGTAGAGTAGGGGGAAATAAGCATAGAAAAGAATTTTTCAGAGAAATAAAAGCATGGGTAAAAAAAGAGCTTGAATACGCTGTGTTACAGTGGTCGTTACCAACAGGCCCATTACAATTACAATAACGTAGACATAAAATACCAGGATAGAGATAAACAATAGACTATGCTGTCAAATTCTAAGAAATTGCTGTTATTTGCCAGTTACTCAAACAGCAAAAGCAAATTCTGTTTATCACACTAAGTCCAACACTGCATTGCAGTGCTTTGCTTTTTGGTTTTTTTAACTAATACCAACTGAAATAAAAGAAAACAAAAAATATTTTACAACTTCGCACTCGCCTTCTACCTGGTACTGCTAGCGTTAGACATTAATTACGCAGAATGATCAAATGCAGACAGTGATTTAGTTTGCATCTCAGATTTGGTTTTTACAGACGTAATTTTAATTTTCAGCAGAAGCAATTTAAAATCATTTTCAAATAGGTCTTTGCTCTTTTCCCCAAAGACCTGAACTGCAGTATTTTCCAAGTCCTTTGAGATAGCATTTTAATATTCCCTGCCAAAGAGACCTCAATCTTATGATCAAAAAACACATCTTGAATTGTTATGCCCCAATAGTTTGCAGCATAACTATACATTAACTTACATTGCAGAGGACAGATATTGCACAATAACTTAAAATTCTGCATATCCTTCTCATACATTAAAGAGTATTTCATGAAATAAAGACTTCCATGCATTTAAATATACAGCCCCTTCTAGTCATAGAACAGCTGAGATCAGCTTCACCTCACTGCGTTTAGAAGCCATCCTAACATCCACATCAAATGCTCGCTCGGAATAGGCAGGTGGCAACAATAAAAATGAAGATAAGCTGAGCTGACGAAGAAAAGATAGCACATCAATTCATGCGTATCACCCGGACCATTAGGAGATCTCAGAAGATGGACTGATATCATTATATCATTCTGTATTATAATCATCTTTTCTCTCCTTCATTTCCTCAAAATGGAGAGTTGACACAGTAGTGTTTCGGGTTTGAGTTTTTTTAATACAAGTGAATTTTTGAAAAATATTCAGTAAGTTTGTGCACAGTACAGATTAATATCTGGATTCATGTCACAGACTACACAATGTACATGTAATACTGCAGCAATTTCCAAAAAGTAGGTCATATGAGAAGAGTAGACACGAGCATTTCTCATTCCAGATCCATTTGATAAGATTCCCTTTAAGGCAGCAGAAAACGTCAACTACGTAGGTAAAATCTGTTAGCAGATTTTATGAACAGGAGATAAGGAAAAAAGAGCAAGAAAAGAATAAAGCACTACCTTTGCATCTTGCGGCTCCATATGGATACGTACACACACAAAATATTTTTATATATAAATACGTGTGTATATACACACACATATTTATTTCTCCTTGAGAAATAAGCAGAGGCAGCATAGTTTAACTCCTTAAGGGGTAACAGCAAATATGGTCCCAAGCACTTGCCTTTGCCATCAAGCTTAGGTTAGTGCCGAGTTATCAGCAAGGAGTAAGAAACAAGTTAAAATAAACCCAGGTTTCAAAACCTTGAAAGTTATCGCAGAACAGGTTTGCCATCCATTTACTCTCCCCGCTTGCCATCCCACAAGTAGTGAAAGAATGCGAGTCATTTATGATCCAGCCAGTTTACAAGTACATAATTCTTGATGTTAGTTTTAACAAGTTTCTATGTTGTCTTTTCCCCCCATGGGATATTATTATCAAATTGTCCAAATGTATTTTTCCCCTCACTCCTGCTGTGAAATAGCCCTATAAAAACAAAACAGAACCCCAGTGTTAGCCAACCGGGAAAAGAGTGAAACTACCTACATGCTGCCAGAGGCTATTAACTACATGATTTTTAAACAAAGAAAATAGCCTTTGATGGATACGTGTCACATAGCCTGTAAAACTTGCAGCCATTCTTCCTCTTGCTAAGGCTGCAGCAATTAAGACGCAAGGTATAGGAGACCGAGACGAGACAGTCTCAGCCGCGGAAGTACGACAAGCAGAGGACAGGCCAGACGCTAAAACCCTTTAGACAGCAACTACACAGAGCCATAATCAAGTTTTGCTTCCATAAAATAAAGGGAGGTGAAGAGAATCATGGCTGAGAGATTTCCCCCGCCCTTCATCGAGAACAGAGCATCCCGGACTTGAAAAACTAGTGAACAATGGCAGGTTTTCAAGAAAATGCCTTTAGTCTGAAGTGTTCTGACCACCGTTAGAGCAGATGGTTGCTGCAGTCACTCATGTAATGCACTGGAAGCTTCGCCTCGTCACACTTCTTCCTCTTCCTTCAGATGGAAGGGCCTCAAGCGTACATCATCTCTTCACTGTTTCATCCTCTTCTTTAATAGGCAGTATCATAGCTTGTGTTAATTGGCAACGCAACACATGTTACTCAAGACTTGAGAAACGGCTTCAGCAACACGACTGCAGTCGTTTGGTCTATAGGCATTCAGTCACCACTCAGATACAGCTTAAAAATTTGTAGAAATTCGGCAAGTATAAAATGCACTCATCACTGTGTAAATTCATACAGATGAAGTGGGGGGAAGGCCCAACATACCAAGTGTTTTGATGGGTTTTTTCCCCCCCTTTGATTAGGGAAAAACCCCAAGAGAAATCACAAGATAAAACCCTTGGGCAATGCCAACATCTTTTCAGAGAACCACCACCAAAGGTTATACAAAACTTTTAGAAACAGGCAATTCACAATAGCGCCGAACAGAAACATTGTCTAAAGCCCAGCAGAAGTAGCCAGAGATGACAAAGAACCAGACATAGAAGTCCTTGGGAATCAGATCCTTAAAAGGTAAGATCCAGCTCAAATCAGTGAGCCTGTGTGCATGCTGCGCGTCAAGCACATGCTTCCCTGCTTCGGGTCCAAGTCAGTCTAGCATTTGACCTGGGCCCCAGTAAAGATCGCCCACTTCAGGCACTGAACCCCAAACAAACAGGAAAAAATCCCACCCCACAAACAGTAGATTAAGTTTGTGAAATTAAAATATATTCAAAGACTTCTTTTTTTTTGCTACTCAACGACGATTTTCTTGGAATGACAAAAGGCAAGGGACAGGCGGAAGACCTTGAAGGTCACTCCTGCACTGCACACACTTCACCGCTTGGACACCCCTCAGCCCCCGGTACCCACAGCGTCCTTAGCGATTTGTGCTGGACCGAGAGCAGGGAGGCTGGGGGTCGATTTAAGAGGGGATCGCTCATTACAATCCCTCAAGGTACAGAGCTGTATAGAAATCACAGTAGGAAAGACGGGATATTTTCGTACCCCTTGGGACAAAAATAAGACATCTCCTGTAGCAGCATACGCTATGCTATCAGAATTGCAGTAGCTGCAGCTCTACGTTATTAGTGAGTCATTTCAAAGACCAGAAATAGAAACCTTTTTCTTCTAAGTGCTTTTACACCATTACCCAATATTATTACGGAACACTAACGGCTGAACACTGCTCACCTCCCAGGAAAAAAACCACTCTTTTTTCAAAATTAAACCAATAATTTGTTCCATAGTACACAATAATTTCGTTTCATCAGTGTATGCGCTCCGTCTATTGCCTTTCAATCAATCGTTCGTAGCGCATTTTACAGAAAGAAAGACAGAGCTGAAATGCTTTATCTTCTTAAACAATGTATAGCAAAGAACCCAATGTGTCAACTGTAGGACGCCAAAAAGCATGCGAACACCTGGGAGCGGTGAGCGCTCGGGGTGATCAAAGAGCAAAGGAGGGAGCCAGCGAAGACAACTTACTGAAACAAGTCTTACCAAGGCAAGAAGCGCTTTGACTGATGGAGGTAATGGTGTTTATAAAGATTCCTGCTGTCTCCCTGAATCAAAGCAGCGTGTCCGTAAGAGCTGAGAGTATCCTGGAAGGCATCCTAACCACCACCTTCCCTTCCAGGCGCACAACTTGCGCTGGTCCCTGCAACGCTGTCTTCAGCGGTTCCGCTCAGCGCACTTCACTCCCACTGGTGACAGCGAGGAAGCACGCGGAACACCCAGCGGCGGCTGCGCTTCACCCAGCAAGAACTTCGTCGCAGATACACAGGAGGCAGCGGCTGGCTGCGGGGCACCAGCAGGACCGGTTGTATCTTTCTGTCTTACCGATCATCGGATTGGAACCACAAAGCAATCCGTGGTGCAAAAATCAGCCCAGCTGTTCTTCAGGTCAGAGCACAGATGAATAAATAAGCTCTCTCTAACTGCAGGCAATTAAGATTTTAAGTCGCTGTCACTATTTAAGAAGACTGAGAAATGAGAAGAGCCCCTAATGCCAGGTTTACTTCAGCTCAAATAATAACATTGATTTCTCTGCTTACAAACCAACTCTTCAATCAATTAATCTTTCTAAAAGTTGATAAATACTTATTTCTAGTAGTCATCAACTTTCTGTTCAAGAAGTAACTAGAAATAGGAGCTCTTATAAATAGGCGCTTCCTGTTTAATATCAAAAACATCCTGACAACTACATTTTCTCTATAAGGCACAATTTGCAAAATTCCTTTGCAGCTAATTTTGTAGTTTCCCTCTAGGTAGATTATAATTGTAAGCCATAACTGATTTATTTTAAATAATCTGCATGTGTTAAAGTCTCACCACTGTCCTACGCCTTTTCCCAGAAAAACCAGAAGAAACAGCATTAGGTTCTCTCTCAAGAGCTTCAAATATCAGATGGAAAAATACTTAGTAGAGATGTTTCTTATGCAAGTACAAAAATACACTGCCATCAATGAAGCTCCAGAACCTGAATATGACTACAGGACTCGTACAGCCTCAAACCCGTGCCGAGCCACAAAATAAAAATCACAGTAGACCTCAACTATTTTTAACAGTGTGTATTGAATCAGTGTACCATAGGTCAAAGTAAAGCCAAGGCATCACCATCTTACACTTTTCTTAACACACAAAAAATGGCTTTGGATTCAAAACAGTCGCCTTGATAACCATGGTTCCAAGGTTTTCAAGACTTCTGAATTTTTTGAATTAAGTGCCTTCTTTCTTAAAAAAAAAAAAAAAAGACACATTGCTTGTTTTAAAAAGCTCTCGCTCCCTTACTTTCCAAAATTAATTTTCAGAGTGAGCTAAAAGATGGTGAGTCAAGTTTTCTATTTTACACGCACCTGTGCATGTGTATATCATTTAAAATATATATAAGCACATACTTTTAAAACCTATTTGCTGCTTCTCTCCAAAGCACGTTACAAAGCTGGGAAAAACCATAGTGAAAACTTTTGTCAGAAAAAAAACAAAGTGTGAAAGGATGAAGACATCTGAAAATAAGCTGAAATGAAGCTTCACAAACGACATGAAAAACATTTTCAAGCCACTAGTTTAAAAAGGAAAGACTTCTGCAACCTGAAACAAAACAAATGATAGAAATATCTCTGAAGTTGAGCCTATGGGCCCAGCTGAAGGTCACGGAAATAGCGCAGGCAGGCCATCAGTTTCTAGTTTCACTGCAAAGGTTGAAGATGGGATGGAGAAGAGATGTTGGGGGGGTGGGAAGGCAAACGGTTGTCCCTGGAAGCAGAACGGCTGTTCTGCTGAAAAGCTCAAATGGCATAGCCAACCAAAGAAGAACACTGAGCTCCGAAGATCATCTACAAATTACTGATATTTTTTGACAATTTCTATTTGGAAGAATAAATCCATTCTGGATGCCGACGACAGCCAACTGGGCTGAAAGGAGACACGGTTTAAGCCCGTCAGGAGGGGAAGACACCAAAGAGCCAGCACCACCGAGGGAGGCTGGGAAGGCTTGGCACCCCGCGCGCTGCTGCACTCCCCAGGCTGGAATCATACTTCCAGAGCACGACAGTCCCGCAGACAGACAGTACCACGATCACCCAGCCTCCTGCTCAAAACGCCCAGCACACCTTTACACTCCAGGTGTGAGGTTTCCCTCTGCAGCGGCCACGCAGCCGACATCGCTGAGCTTCGTGACCAAAGTGGCAATACATGCTGAAAAGCCATGGATAAAAACAAGTCAACACAAACACATTTACATGCGTGGTCTGTATTTTGTACGCTCATAAAGCTAACACCATTTATAACAAGATGTTAGATATAAGGTAATAAGGAAAAAACCTTATGCAGTCTATGACTAATTGCTGTGCATCATGACCCATTTAGGAGTCCTATCTTATAATTAAAGTTGCTGCACAGAGAACTTTCTGTTCTGTGTAATTAACCAGCCTTAATAAAGTTGCTCTATAGAAACACAAATGTTTTTCTTCCAAGCAGACAGATGTCCCACAGATCTACCCTACCTTGTCAAATTTATTCTCCTAAGGAAGGGCTGAAGTTATGAAGCTTAAAAATGTAACTTTGTAGATGTGACTTCATTTGAATATCAGACTTTATATAATCCAACCAAACTCTCTCCACCTGGTCAAGCACTCCCAGTGAACGGGACTGAACTACTTTCAGGAGTTAAATCTTCCAAAACTTAAATGCCTAAATAATTTTAGGTAACAACAGCAGCAGTTACAGGAAGACAAGTTTGCATGCCATTATCCCCAATGCATAGCAATTACTTATTTAAGTCCTTGTCAGAGTCCGCGTGATCTTGTCATTGTTAAGACACAACAAAATTCAATGTCACATTTGACAACCAGAACCGTCTCTGAATACTATTTTGCAATCGACAATTAACAGGAGCTCTGCACATCCGTTGCCGCAAATCAATATGCAGGTTTTATTGCCCAAATTCAAACTTAGCTCCTTTAACTGTGCACACTTACATGTAAGTATATTATAGGATGAAGCACGTATTATCCAGTTATGCATGGAACACACAGTCTTCAAATGTTTTGTTTGGCATCGTATTTATACGGTCCCCTCATAAGTGGTTCTATACCTGTTAAGCTTCACAGCGCCCTGTGGAAAAGCAGCAAGTACAATCAACCCGATTTTACTAAAACATTTAATGATTTGCCCGAGGTCCCACAGGAAATCTGTGGTGATGCAGGGAACGGCTCCTGGGATCTCAGAAATCCCATCTCAATATTCCGGCCACACTGCCATCCGCCCTCAGCCGTCCTTAATACAACTAAATTACCGATGGCAACAAACAGCAGAATCTGACTTTCAGATGAGCTGATTTGTACAATGAGTCAATCCATAACTTTTGTCTCCTTCAGACACTTAGATAGATGGGCCGTATGCCCAGCATGTTATAATAACCCTGAAAAGCTCTTGGCTCTGACTGCAAACACATTAGCATTAACTTAAATCTGCTGCTTTGTTTACTATAGGAGATATCTGCTTCTGCTCTATGCCTAACTGATACCAATTCAAGAGACCCAAATACAGAGCTTACAGAACAGTTTACAGCACGAGACTAAAGCTACCCACCAATACAAAATTTAGTAAACTTCAGCTGGTATTTATTCCTCCAAAGCACTATGGTCTGACAGTCGCCGTTTTCTTTCCCAGTCAGGGACTTGTCACGATTCATATTCAAAACCTTCACAAAAATGTGATCCAGAAGGCGTTAGAACCTGGGTCCACTCCCGATGCTTCTGAAATGGATTGACATGACTCCAGACTCGCATCCATATGGCTACAGATTACAGCAAAGCCATCCTTGATTTAATCTGCTGCAGAGCAAGACAGGAGAAGTCACAGGAAATTCTGCTTTCGGCTCTTTAAACCCATTACAGAGTCCACACAGCCATATAGGTACTACAGTAAATCACTCGGCAGGAGAGGACACCATTCAGCAGCAAGAGGCTTTTCTTATTTCTTTAGAATTACAGATGTAGCAGGCCTAGGAGGGGTCTAATTACACTCAGAACACCCAAGCAGCATTAGCAGTGGTAATTTATTGACCATATCAGTGTGGCTTAATGCGCAGACTGAAAAGGCAAGTCAAGGATTGTATCCGGCCCACTGAGTTACCCACAGCTTGCTAGGGTAAGCAGACTGCTGCAAGCCAATGAACTAACCTGGCCAAAACCGTACGCAAGATTTATAATAAAGCCATACTTTGCTTTTACTGGGTTTTGGTGAAATAAGAAGGTGGTAAAATATTGGGGGGCGGGGGGGGGGTATTTATTAAATGCTTAGAAACAAGTTCAGGGATCATTACCAAGACACCCTGCTGGAATCCCAAGCCACTAATTACCCAGATGGGCAGACAGGGAGCCGATCCAAAAACCTATTCAGGTCAACAGAGTGCTTTTTATCAGTCCTAGCAGCCTGCAGATCGAGTCCTAGAATGCCAGCGCTGACTTGACTAGTACTGGCTTATCCTTTAAACTCAAGCGATAATTACCATCAGGTGCCAACCCTTGTGTGGCTCTGCCTTTTTGGAAGCACACAGATGTGGAAATAAGAACGATACACCAAGCAAAAAACACAGCGGCATAGAACATCGACTGGCAGAAGAGCTTGTTAAAGTGTGTTTTCTTGCTTTTCTGTACTAACCAACTCTTTTGCCTTGTGCTACCGAAAAAAAAAGTGGATGTTCCCGAACAAGAAGCGCAACAGACTCAAACACATTTTCCAGCAGCTGCTACATGCTACTTAGCTTCCAGTAACACCACCACAAAGATCAAGCCCGTTTTGCAAAAAAAAAATGAGAAGTACACAGCAACAGGAGTATTTCACAGGCACAACCTCATGCCAAGTCGCTCATGGCAGTTTAAGCATGTTCTTAGAATGTGTTTTCCCTCTTCAACGCTCCACCACAAAGAAAAATAGAGTAAAATAGTTAGACAGAGTAGCTAGTTAGACATAACCGAGACTAAATTAGGAAAGATTAATTTACATCCCTAGTAATTCACCCCCCTCCATGAAAAGATAGGAAACTAGAAGCAAGAGTAAAGGGTAAAACAATCTGTATTTCAAACCACTGACACGCCCCAGGCCTTATTCAGCGCTCCATCCTCAGCTTCTGCACAGTCAGAATGTGCACACTGCTGCCAGCGCAGCCCTAAGTCTGGAAATCGGTTGGTAAAGCACCTCACACCAACAGCCTCTACGTTCAGCTGGTCAGTATGAAAAACGTTAACTACTGCTGCTTGATTATGAGGAAAATTAAACAGGAAACGGGACTTCACACACTTGTCTACTACTCAGGCTCTTTGAGGAAAAAGAAAGGAAAGGAAGAAAGCCTCAGGAACTGAGGATATTTTGCTTCCCTCGAGCCCTCGTTCGTTTAAAGAGAAGAATCAGAAACCCCGACAATCTCCTCTAGCAACCCCCTGCCATCAGGCTGAGCGGAAAAATCTTGTGGACAGCTCTTTACAGAGAACACAGGCATTATCGACAAGCCTCGCTCTGCATCTTCCCCATCATCACAACGATCATTCTCACCCAAGGACTGCAGAAACGCAGAGTTTGGCACCGCAGAGGCAAGCCCCCTTCCCTCCAGTTCTTCCAAAAGCGCAGCAAGAGCACCTGCATCCCCCATGCCCAGACCGCTCCAGGATGCCCCAGAAAAACCTCTCCGCATCTAGCGATTCAGATGGGGGCTTACAACCCCATGCCCCCGCCTGCCTGGTGTATTCCTTGGCCAGAAGGCAGACTTCCTGCTTCTACTGGGGAAAAACAACATGAAAAGATCTGATTCTTCCCTGCCTGGTATTTATGTCAATGATTTCATATACGGTACCAAGCTCTGGGGTTGCCATCAAAAAAAAAATCGGGAAAACAATAAAAAGTACAAAATAAACCCCAAAGACCAACACACACACGCAGAGCCACCGAAGAGAAGACCCTTACAACTGCTCTCGACGGAAAAGGACCCCGCGTAACTTACTCAGAGGTGCAATTCCTCGCTCAGCGCCGCGCTCCGAGCCCCTCCGCCCGTGGCCCAGCGGCCGCGGCTGCCGCAAGCCGCGGGTGGGC